>JAQFYT010002758.1:0-12106 GCA_034694925.1 Ceratophysella denticulata
CAACAAAGTATGTGCAGTACGATGTAGTGATTAGTTCTGAAGACAACTTCGCTTAAGCGGGGGGTATTCACTAGTCTTTATTAAATCGCAATTAATTTAAATACAGCAGTAAATGTGTGTAATATATACTGAACCTGGCAACTATACGAATTAAGGTCTCGTACTTACTCTAGTTTTCTTCTTTCTTGCGGCTATTAATTTTGGTAATTATTTCTACAATGATATAACCAATCGTAGCACATGTCAACAGGCAAATACACATGTACAACTTTGCTTCCATTCCTAGTCTATTTGCACTGATATACACCAAAATGAATCCGAGGGAAAGCCATAGTCCAGCATTACTGAAAGCGGCTTCTCTCGTGCTTGAAAATAATGTTCCGTATAGTGCTGCATAGAAATATTAATTATCAAACCAAACTGAACCTGTTTCTAGTGAAAAAAAAATAGATATTTAATTAACCTCGAATTTGCGGTGACCAAACTCCATCAGCAACTCCCCAGGCACCAGAAATTAAGAAAAATACGATTGGCTGAGCGGGATTGGGTTGCCATTTTAACATTGTAACAAGGCATGCAAGATTAAGGAGTACAGCAACGCTGAAAACTAGCGGTCGCCCAACGTACTGCATTACTTTTCCCGCCAGGATAGATGACACGGAGGCGCATATTCCAAAACAAAGCATAACAAATCCAATATTCTCAACACCCCAGGCACATGAGATGTATCCCTGGGAAAATTATTATATATAGTTCAGAGGTTCATTATATATCGGATATTAAAATTCGAAATTATCATACAAATTTTATATCGATGTACTATGCTTGCAGCAAAAATTAAATGTTTGCTTATTTACCACTGTAAATTCAGCTCCAATAAAAGATTCTTGAATACCAATCCAAATCGACATAGGAATTAGTAGGGCCTGAGCGGGTTTCTTCCAGTGTTTCACAGTTGCGATCAAGAGTGAATACCATTTTTGCTTGGTAATCAAGTTTCGCTCGTTTTCACCGTACCTATTACAGTATACCGTGGGCTATATATTTTTTTATAGACTCAATATTTTTCTGCCCATAATTAATTCACAAAATGTCCATAAAAATAACAAGTTTTGCCCATAACCTAACCAGTTATGGGCAAAATCTGTTATTTTTATGGACATTTTGTGAATTAATTATGGGCAGTTTAAATGGCTGCCTTTTTATATACAACCATTTGTTTTTACAATAGAGTCCAGTTTATTCTGCCTTGGCGAGTATTTACATTTATTTGGTGCTTATAGTCCGTACACCACCCGCCACAGTCAGGCCGACAGATTTGACACGGGTGTTTACATTTATGAACATACCTTGTCAGGGAATCGACTACAAAAAAGATTAGGAGTCCAGAAGCCACTGAGCATGCCAAAAATATTCCAGTAATTAACTGAATTTTTGAATCTTCAGGACGCTCAACGACAGCGCTGTATTCCACTTGTGTGTCGTTTTGTAGTGTCGAGTCAGTTAGTAATAAATTGGGTCTAAAATTTGCACCACAGAGATTTAAATTCACTGTTTTTGGGGGTCTAATTGTTGTATTTGCAGTGGTTGAGCTCGTCAGTGTGCTTGAGAGAATTAACGAAGAAATTAGATTTCCCCAAACTTGTGCTGAGTGAAAGCATAGGAAGAATATTCCAAAAAATCGTTGAAGTATGATTTCCGCCTTTTCGTGATTTAGGTTCGCATATTCTTCGGCGATCTAGAATATTTTGCAATTTACAAAAATGTAAGACACGAGGTGGACGTGAAATCAATGTATAATTAAACGAGTATTACCAGAGTTAAATATGTGCCCTGTGCAGCCCAGAGTTGAGCTGCGCAAGCTCCAAGCAATAGTCCAGCTGGAAGTAGCGTTTCCAGTTTGGGATAGAATTGTGCTGCTTGGTAAACAATATATCCGGATATAACCACAACAATCGTCATTTTACTTTTCAGTTTTGCTAAAAATAGCGAGGGAAAGAGCAGTGAAGATATGAGGTAAGCCACGTAAAGACCGGCAAGTGCGTCTAGTCCGATTCCGCCCTAAATTGGGATTTAGAAACATTGATTTAGATATGATTAGATACTAGTTTTAGAAACAGAAGTACAATTCAAAGCTTCGCCAAGGTTCAGACACTCCTCCAGCGTTCAATTTTTGGGTTTCAAACCTACACCGTTTTGCGCATGCGTTGCTGATCGATTTTACTGAAATTTTACATTCCTCATACACGCGCTCTAAATTGGGTAGTAAACAATGCAAACGCATGAAATATGAGGTGGATTGGAATTTGGAAAAACAATTTTTGAGAAATTTAAAAACCCATCTGCCATTCAAGCTTTCGGCGCGTCTGGAAGTGAATAATTTTTAGGTGGGGAAAATAATTGGTCTTGAGTGCTCAATCGGCAACGAGCGTATTCCCGATAATTTTTCCAAATCCAATCAAGTAACACATTTCTTATTTACATCTCCAATTCTTCAACTAATTGGAAACATACTTCACTGTTAATGGAGCTCTGTAGATTTGCCATTGCAAGGAACGCGGTAAACAGGAGTGTGAAAGAGATTCCAAGTGCAATTAAGTTCTTCAAGAGACGTTTTGATTCACGGGGTCCGTACTCACGTGGCGGAAGTCCATCCGATGATGACCCCGACGGAGATGACCTCACGTGTTCTTGCTGAAATCCGATTCCAATAGCTAGACAGTTTTCTCTATCCTGAACCGGGTTTGCTCTACCCATTGTACAATAGTTACTGATTTAAATAAAGATCCGTATAGTATCAATATCAAATATCCGTAAAAGTGTGTTTAGCTTATTTGACACAAGTTGAAATGGAATGTGGAGCACATGTGTAGTAAAGACAATTTCAATCTGTACTAACACGAGATATTTCATTAATACTCAACAGATATTGAGATCTATCGATGCCAATTTTCCACGTGAGTCGGCAGTAATATTGAATTTATTATTAAAGTATCTACTGAAACTACATTTAGTTCAATAAAAAAAACTCCTCAGGGCTGGATAACCAGTTTGGTGATCATCCACTAGGAAATCAGAGCATGTGAGACGGGATGTAGCATCAAAGATCTACCTATGTATATCAACAAGGTTGGCAAATGTTTGTTTCACTAATCTTGGCTCTAGGACAAATTTGCATTGTTAAAAGGGCTTCTACCTTAAAAATTACTCCTTACGTGCTTGACATAGAATAAATAAAAAACTGTTACCTCCATGGGTAGTATAAACTTTCCAAATATATTGCAATTTTCGAATAAAATTAAATTTAAAACACAAGTTTTCATTACTTATTTAAGTTGATCATTCTGCCTTATTTAATTGATCCGTTAAAGACGTGTAGGACAGTAAACGGATTCCATTGAAACGCCCAATCGTTCCGGGTCGATTTGTCTGTGCACAATGGCATATAACCACCTGCTATACTTTTACAGTTACAGATATGGGAATAAATTAGGATTAAATGATAAACATAATTCTCTTAAACGAAACGTGTCTTGATTAATTAATTCTTATATAATACGACGACGTGAGATAAATTCTGACACTTCCGTGGTTTCACAAAAACAAATACGTATTCCATCGCATTTACATATATAATAAAGATATGTAGTAAGTATTATGTCCCATTTACATATCAATTTGAATAAGCGATTAATTTTAATCTCGAACAATCAGATCAGGAGATGGGCACGTGGCGCGATTTTTATGATTTGTTGTTCTGTAATTCAGTTTCAGTGTTACAGTTATTTCGAGAGAAGGTTAACATGCCCTCACCTCAGGTATTTCTTAGTAAGGCAAGCATATGTGTCATGGTTAAAATACATGCTTTGTTTTCGTTCCACAGTTTACAATCACGTAAAATAGTGCTTTATTTTATTAGTCGATGTTGTTCTCAGTATTTACTGCAGAACCAGTTATTGCATCTTGCTGGCATTGTTAGCATTTTGCAATAGAAATTCCCCTTTTAGTAAGATTAAACTTAAATGTTGATTCCAAGAATATGACAAAAATTTTGGATACCTACTCGTATATACAATACAGTAGCATATGTACATAGATACTCTATGAAGAAAAAATATTTCGCTGATATTGACGTTGTACTTGATTTATGATATTGTTATTGTTAACCATTGTCCGCTCTGTCACATGCTAAATATACGTTCATACAAACTACTTTTCTGCATGTATTACTTAAATGGCGGATGATTTCTCCTAAATAATTGGGGCTAACTTTTCAATCAATTCACTTTATTCTGCATTAAATGACTAGGAGTATATTTTCCTTCAAAAGCTAATATCGTCATAATGAGATTTATATTTTCTAGGATATATTACTCAATCAGTTAAAAAAAATCCAAACTTGCTTTGTTTAATGACATTTTGTGATACAGATCTCGAAATCTCTGCATCTGCCAAATCGCGATTGTCAAGACTATCTATCTGTGACTAGAAGCGTGCCGGAGCCAAGTTTCCTTTCTTCTGAACCAAATACAGGTCTGCAAAAAATGTCAGAGTTAGCCAAATCCTATTGCTTTGTTGATAAGCATCGAGGTGTGGTGATGAGGTTTACAGGAAGCTGGTCGTATGTACTATTTAATTTCTGAGGCAATTTTAATTACTATAATACCTGGTAGTGTTCAAAGTTTTAACTCTGGAAAGATAATCATATCGATACATCGGAATTCCATTAGTTCATATTTGTGGTACTAAAATCACAATATAATCAAGTGTCATTATTAATCAGGAACTACAGATCATATTTTTTAAGTCAGCCAAATTATGTCTATTACATTTTACGACCTGTAATTCTGTTAACATGTGTTAGCAGAACTACAAAACTCGAAATAAACTGAGTATTATTGTATAATTACGGCAATGCTCAATGCCTGTGTGATCTCGATTATCGGGTAATTGTTTATCTAGAGCCCTGAAATTTTTAAAGTTAGTTTGCCTCTCCAAAATACGGCCAAGTTAGAAGATGGGGTGGGTCACAGTGTCATTACTTATACCCGACGGGTCAAAGACTTGGATTGAAAGAAGTACCAAAGTCACACAGTCCATGTAGATTGTGCTGGTTTGTAAATACAATAAATCAAATCTAAAAAGCACGTAAAAACATATTAAAATACATGTAAATGCTTATCAACATAACACTCCATGGAAGTATATCATTTTCTAAAAACGCATTTCCAAAAACGCACGTAGGTACCGCAAAAATGGCAAAGGTTATCTGGTTGAATCTTTTTATTCTATCCTATCATTTCTTGAGCTGGTGACGCTAGTAGTTTTATTTTTGTAAATATGCATAAGTGAGCATATGAGACCAGACCAGGACCAGATGCCCGGACGCCAAGCCTCCACCCTCTCCACCTCTTTTCCGGGGTGTAGCCCCGACCCGTCGGCGTGATTCCATTCGCAGGGCGTTTCGCTAACAAAATTATGTCGTAGCAGAGAGTTGAGTTGATTACGGTTAAGTTAGGTTCTCATAAACGTGCGCAAAGGATTTTTCTTCATTCGGGTTAGGCTATGTCCTATTTCTTTAAGTGCCTGAAGGGCACGCAGTAGAAATTTCACCTAACCTAACCAGAATTACGAAAAATTCGATACCTGGGATTCACCAACGACATAGATTTTGTTAGCGAAACGCCCTGTGGATGAAAACACGCGACCCGTCGACGCCACGTAAGCCAAGCCGAACGAGACGGAAATGAAAATTGAGTCCGTACCCCGAATACCTTAAAAATAGAATTATAAATAGGCGGATTTGAATGTGGAGGGATTGGGATGATAGGGAAATGTATTTTTAGAATAGTTAGCGTTAGTATTGCAAGGAAATAAAAAACTATAGGGTGTTCTATAGAAGAGAAAAGAGCCTGTATGTACATCTATATCCTGTAATTGGCACAGGGTAGATTAATTCGAGAATTTCCTTTCTCGTCTTCACCCGGGAGCTGCAGTGAAGAGCTTCAGCCAGCATATCCGCTTTGGAGCACCTTACAGCACGCCCAGCTTTATCCATATTGTCCTTCGAGCTTCTTAAACTTTCTACGCGTTTAAAATGGTAACCATTTGACCTTATTCTTCACACAAGTCAACAATAAATTAGTATAATACCTACAATGTATATTTGTATATTTATAGGCGGAATTGGACAAGGAACAGAAAGCCAGTAAGTAGTATTCTTGAAAGTTAAGTAAAATTGCCAAGTTAAATTTTTAGTTTTATTTTGTACCTACCATTTTTAGTCCTGCACAAGGCCTTCGAGACCTTTGCACAGGGCAAGCAGTACATCACGCCCGAGATGGTCGGCTCCATTTTACACATGATGGGAACGGCTTTCACGACGGAAACGCTCCGAGAAACAATTGCGGAAGTTGATGCTGACGGTAAGTTACTGTGTTCTTTCCGTTGCTTGCTTTTCTGTAAAGAATTCGTCCTCCTCTCACTTAATATCACAAATTTAACATTAACATTTTTTTTTCGATAACAGTAATTCTTTTACGTATATTTCTGAAAATAAAATGTTCAGAAATGTCCAGAAGCCTTTATTCTGTCAAATTCGGCTATATTTTATAGGGTTTATGAGCTCTTTTAATATACATTAAATCTAAAAAAAATGTGATTTGCCCTGATAGACAAATCTAAATATTTTCAGTTTAAAATTTCCAAAACGAACATTCCGCGCACGTTAATTGTATAATTTTGAAATCCCGCCGAATAAATTTTCCATGTCCAAAACAGATCATTTCTATTTATCTGTGACTGAGAGGTAAATGCCATGTCTGAATTGAACGTTAATATAAACTTATCCCTCCCACCTCTGGTGGACATCTGAACTTTGATTTTTTAAATTATTACCAACTAATGGTTAATAAATAAGATAAGGACTTCGTTGATACATCCGTTTGTACGCAGCGGTAAAAAAATCAAATTATACCTCTTTCTTTCATCTACCATTCTCAGGTTCCGGACAGATTGAGTTTGAGGAATTCTGTATCTTAGCTGCCAAGTTCATCATTGAGGAAGATGATGCTGACGTAGCTCGAGAGCTGAAGGAAGCATTTCGGCTTTACGACAAAGACGGTACCTACCTAATTTTTGATGTTTGGCTAATTTTTTCACATTACATTAACAAAATAGTTTTGCAAATTTTCAGGCCAAGGTTTCATCAGCACCAAAATTCTAAAACAAATTTTGCACGAGATTGACGACAAGCTCTCTGAAACCGAGCTTGATGGAATCATTGAGGAAGTTGATGAGGACGGTTCCGGAACCGTGGACTTTGACGGTAAATATTTCGGAAATGTTGGATGTTGTATTTGTTTCAATATTTAATTATAATATTTTTAAACGTTTTTAGAATTCATGGAGATGATGACTGGTTAAAACGATTTGAAACTTCAGCCTCATTTCACACTTAATTCGTGCCATAATTCTTGAGTCGTTTTTCATATTCTGTTCGTCCAATTCAGTCCAAAGATCCAGTTTTGGTGAAAGAATATTGGGAATATGTATCAGGAAGCACACAAGCACATCAGTATTTTATTGTTATTAAAATTCAAATCCTCAAGCCATATCCCGGTTTTCGGTTTTGTTCAATAATTGGCCAAAATATAAATTATTCTTGATTTGTCCTTGTCGTATTTAAATAAAATTATTAAGCTAATCGGAGGTCCAAATACGAACCAGGTGATGAGAACCAGTAACAACTGTGCTAATATTCTTTCTCATAATCTACACTAATGACTTTCACGTTACAAGATAAAAGTTTCAAGGAATTTTGTTTATGGCCTCACACTACGTCAAATGCATTTTTGCGCAAAAATAGTGAGAAACAGCAAATTCCGGATTCAATTAGCTTGGAGGGTCTCGACTCGTTTCCAATAGAACTCGTTTCCAAGACGGAGTTTTCAAAAAACTGAGAAATCCGGAATTCGGGCTTCGACCGGAACCGGTTCTTCCGATTGAACAAAAACAGTCATCCAGCATGCAGAAGAAAACCGTCCGTTTGATAAAATCAGTCGTAATTAGCACGAATTTGATAGATACGCTTATTTGACCAATATGCATATTCTGCATCTGATGTCTGTACACAGCTCTTGTTCCGTGCAGGGGTTGGGGTTCTCTGGAAAAGGCGTTTCCACGTGATGTGTGAGTAGCCTACGCTACAGTACTGACTCAGATCCCACAGGACAGCGACAGCCAGCATCCAACGTGAGAAGGTTGGCCGGGAGATTGTCTCCTTCCGAACTCTCTGGCAAGTATGCCTTTTGGCGTATGCATTTGGACACGAAACAGCTCCGTCTATCATGAATGAATCGTCCACAAAAGTAATATTGTACAATTTGCTGCTTATTGTAAGATTATTTTTGACTTCATGATTAAGTAAGTACCCTTGGATAGCATGCGTATGCTGGCTTTGTATATAAAAAGATACGATGAGTAATAAAATTGAATGTGAGAAGAGGTGTTGAATGAATACCTAAGACCTTTAGCTCGGTATATTCGTGAATATACTCCAAGACAGTACTAATTTCTTATGAAAATCAAAGTTCCGATATTTATATGAAATACAAACTACGTACCTATATGTCAGTTTTGAAAAGTCCTTACAAAGTTGAAACATTATCATACAGTGATATTGGGAATACGATCTAATTATGGATGTCCCACCAAAGTGTTTGTCATTCTAAATTTTATTGCCTGTCGAAAAGATTCCAGGGCCAAGGAAACAGGAGTGTACAAAAGCATTTGAATAAATAAATACAAAGTTTTGGATAATAATTTGCTGAGTGCAGAATAACTTCGGACTAAATATTTAATACGTTTTAGCTTTCTTTTTTACATTAGATAGACATATACCTATACTTCTGACAATAACATCATATATGTAACAGGGGAAATCACTTTAGGATATGAAGAACAGCTCCAAGGCTGCTCATGTCCAAATTAATCAGGTATCACAGTACTTAAGGTTACAAAAAGTTGTTGTGGTTTACATGTAATCTTGCAATTTATAATTTATCTGAATTTGCAAGTTGTTCTTTAACAGGATTGATCGATATTTGAAAATTAACAAGTATTTATATAAGTGAGTTGAGTTATATTTATTTATAGTTCTTATGGACTTATATAGGTATATGACTGATTTAAACTTCAAATCTTACGTTATGTTATGTCCATATATTTCTTCCGGTGAAATAAAACGTTAAAAATATATACAACGTGTTCCCATGAAGCCAAGGGAGATAGCTGTGAAAATAAATGACAATACGATGGGTAGGATTTCCGCAAAAAACACCACCGTGCCGGTTCCAAGAAGAATACCGACAAAAACGTAGATCAATTCCTTAAGGTCAAATCTTGTATTCCATTCAGCATCAACACTTTTTGCGAGGCCGTGGTTCACCTGCAGATCTTTAACGTATTTTTCATTTTCTAAATACATTCCCAGAATGCCTGATTCACTGAGCTTTTGAATAGCTTGTGCAAAAATTGCACTGTATTCCCCGTACAACGTTAATAAATTTGAGCCGTTAATGTGACTTTTTATAATATTATGACACTTCATTTCGGTATTCCAATTCTTGTTAATTATTACTTGAAACAGTTTTCCCCACGTTGGGTCGTCGTTTTTTAGGGTTGAGTTACAGTACGATAGATACTGATAGTCTCCATAGTCTTTCGTTGTCATCGACTCAAGGATGCTTGAATCGAGGCTTCTGGAAGTAATGTTCTCCGCTTTGAAAATTTTAGCCAAACTTTTCTTATCGGTAGAGCCAGCAGCACCCAAAATTTTGTAGCCCCGGTCAATGAGATCTTTGAGCTCTGGAAATACGACGAGCGGCGGGGGGACCGTGAAGAACCCAGAGATGATGCTTTCATACCAGCAAGTGGTTACAATAGAAACGAGCACAAACACAATTAGCACCTTGTGCTTTGAAATCTTCGTAGATTGACGTAGCGTGATCGCAATAACTTTTAGGCAGCTTACCTTGAACACAACGCTAAGGGCAACCATACAAACAAATAAGAGAATCCAGGACCATTTGTCAAACGGCACAGTCCAGAATAACCAGTTAAACGACTCGCGCTCGTTGGACTTCGTACAATACAAAAACCTTTCGAGTGCGTTCTGGTAATTAATTTGAATTTCTTGCTTCTCTGGGAATGGG
Source organism: Ceratophysella denticulata (assembly GCA_034694925.1). Classification (NCBI taxonomy): domain Eukaryota; kingdom Metazoa; phylum Arthropoda; class Collembola; order Poduromorpha; family Hypogastruridae; genus Ceratophysella; species Ceratophysella denticulata. The sequence continues at coordinate 10,215 of JAQFYT010002758.1, forward strand.
CTCCAATTTAATCTGTTAATAACAAGGAAAACTGAAAAATGGACAGGCGGTCTTCCGAGATAATCACTTATTTGTCGTGTAGTTGTTGCTGGCACAATCGTGAGACTGAAATTGAATTTGGTAGCCAGTGTGTTACTCAAAAAATAGCCAGTGGTACAGCCGATATGCTTCGGGTGGAAAAACGGTCGACGGTGGGATAGGTGCAAACACAGTTTTCGCTTTGATTCCCTATTGAATCCCATTGTGATGATCACAAGTTTTCTAGAACTACGTCGTACCCTAGAAGCCATTTCCCTTAAAACACAAATATTCAAAGTTACCAGACTTTCTTCGGGAACTTGAGTCAATCGATAGTGCAATGAACAAGAGCTACAGAGAAATTGAGCGAATTTTGCACTGGCGTTTCTCGAGCTTAAAAATATTAGCAAAATATCCACTGGGATGGTTGCTGGAAGATTCTTGTCAATCAGATTTACGTGTTCATTGCATTCGGCTCCGCTTCCGTATATCAAAAGGTAGAAGTTGTCAGGATCATACAATCGGCGCACACCGAATCGGGCGATATCATGTTCTTGTAAACAAGTTTGGGCTGAAACAAGAATATTAATCGAACAAAATTCTCTCCAATAGAAATAATCATCCAGTCGTTTTGGTCGAATGTTTGTTGTCCACTGACTTATCCCAGTACTAGTGACCAATAAATGTTCAATCACATCCTGTACTGATTGACCGCCATCGTGTTCAAAGTCAATTATATTTACCAGGCAGTGCTCATATCCTGACATATTCAAACTCAATGACAATGTTTTCTTGACCAGAAGTACAACGAAGACAAGCAGTGGCAAGGCCATGGATTTTTGTGTTGTTAAATGCATTGCTCTAAATAATTTAGAAACAATTTGTTGCACCTTGTGGGTTTTTCATTCTTTATTTTTCTTGAAAGAGCAGTTAGTGTCCGCGTCCAGTGGAACAAAGTATGACACAATACGAGCAGAAACTGTTGCGGAGCTTCGGATTCAGATTCGATAGAAACTTCATTAGGTACTTAATTTTGGCCTGGTTTCTGTAACCAATATGAATAATTTAAGCATTTCACCAGCAGCGGCCTTTTAAATAAGAGATTCATTGGTATTTTAAACAATTTATAAGCCTGTACATTGATCACACTAAGTGCTCCTTGACGTTTGTATTGGACTTGTTATGAGAGAGTGACAATTCTTCCATGGCTGAATATTGGGGATTGCAACCGTATTCTTTATCATTGCCAATATCTTATACCTACCTATCGAAACTTTTGGAATTGACAAAATTATACCATATGCATTGGTATTAAAATATCGAAATCAATATATTTACCGTTGAAGGGAATATACCTACAAACGCTTTATTCTTAGAAATATTTAGATAATAGATTAGATAGAGTACAGTTTACCAATAACGTTTAAAAACTGGAGCATATAGCTGGCTGGCATGCAATTCTTAACATTTAGAAATAGCTGTAGGGGCTAATTAAAATCTACGGTTACCTCCAAGCTTCTGTACACTGGCTTCATATTCGTCTCTCAATTTCTCAGACCTATTTGGAATATGGAATAAATACTTTTAGCGAAGTTGCGCCTTATCTTATCACGGCGTTCATACTCGTAGATTTTAATCAACGGCATATTTTTTAATAAAGGACCTTGTCGGATAAGGTCTAAATTCCGATTTTTTTCGAAATTTTCGAGATTTTGGGCCACAAAGGGATTTGGTTGGAATGTGTTGTAGATTGCTATAGAAATTTTTTTAGACCAGAAGGGTCTTATGGGATGATCTTGTCTGTCCGTCCGTCGACACTTTTTACATGTAAATAGGATCTGTATGGCAGCGATTTTTTTTTCATAAAAAACTTC
>JAQFYT010002759.1:0-12106 GCA_034694925.1 Ceratophysella denticulata
GAAGTTTTTTTTACCAAGTCCGGCAAAAAAGTCCGGCATTTTTGCATTAAAAATCCGGCGCTTTATTATTAAGCCTTAAGAATTTCCAAAACGGAGGTCGTGACATGACCAATCCAAAGTTGAGACGGCGGTGGAATCCCTCGACGAAGTTAGTAGTCTTCGGAATCCCACCTAGCACTGTATCGTGTACTAGCAAGAGAAGCCATGGCAACCATGGCCCGTTGCGTTGTCGCGTAATGTTGTCAACCGTAAGCAAGCGCTCGCCCACAGTATCTGTAGTAGTTCCTAGTAATGTCTCAAAAGCCGCCCTTTCAACCACACGTGTGTTACTGTTGACATGTCAACGTGCCGGTGTGAACTACAGTTTTGATAGACTTGTTTACTTCTTGAAAATATCAAAAAATTTGAATTTCAAGACTTGACCAATCATAATCGTACCACATACACACACACATACATATACTGATTTTATGAGTATTGATATTCCAGAAATCAATAGAAAACGTTGGGCTTGTAAGTTGTTGCCTACGTAGTATCTTTCAAAATGCATAGCCAAGGGTAATAATTTCATTGGAAAAGCCCAAACGAACTGTGACAATTTCTTCTTTACATCCCGGAGTGGGATGAAAGCTATTGAGCAGAAGATTAATTAGAGTAAGAATTAGATTTGGATTTCTTATGCCTACAGTTCCGGTAAAACTCCATTTGTTAGATGACACATATTTGGCAAAATATTATTTTGTCAAATTTGAAAAAGAGCGAATTTTATAAAATATTACAAGTTTTGCCAATTCGAGTTTTGCAAAAGTGACTGGGTACCAAATTGTGGGAATGTCCTCTCCTGTACTAGGTAAGCATATACTATACTCCCATAAAAGAGGTAAGCGACACATGATGAGGACAGGGTATTTTACACACTTTGAGGCGACCCGTAATCGACATTCGGATTAATCGATATAAAAAGAGTAATGATCGGCGCATCTATGCTATTTAGGTAGGTACTATATTTAGTCCACTAAACGTGACCAACGGCAATAAATACTAATTAGTAAAGTTACTAGCTAGAGATGTGTCTAGTGGGTAGGATATGAACACCAAATGCGTTGTATTGTTTGATTTGCATCCTGCGATTAGATTTGACTCCTATTGCGACGTGCGACACCAGGTAGCAAATTCAGATAGAATCGAGATCGAGTCTATATCGAATGGCTAGATGTCGATATAGAATCGAGATTGCCAATTGGCCGACTGAGAGCCGAAAGGCCTCCGATCGACCATCGCCATGGTACCATTTCATCCGGGATGCGATATAGACTGGTGATATCGCCGCGTACACCGAATCCGTATCGACAATATCTAGCTGTATTAATTAAATCTGGATGCATTCTTTGTAGATTCGGAATGGATTATGCGTATACCTACTGCCTACCTACCTGCCTATACCTACTTACTACATGATATATGCATAATAATTGGACTCAGGTATAACTTGTGGCTTTATTTCAAGGTTGAAAAACGGAAGTATACAATAGATTATAATAATTGGACATAATAATTGTAAAGTATATTTTATAAGAAAATTGGGTACCAGAGTCGTGTCCAGGCTTATCGTGTTATAGCGAGTCAAATATTACTTAATTAGGTTAGATTGAAAACCTAGCATAGATTGACTTTAGAGACCGTATCATTCTAGAAGATTTGTCTAACCGAAGTTATGGCGCTCTCAAAAACGCAATAGACCATGCACGACACTGATACCAAACCAATTGTAACATGGTTAGAATAAGATTTGTTACATTAACTTATATAATATTAGGTAGCTGACAGTGTGTTCTAATCAGCATATAGATTAGTTCAAATTACCATGGAATTGATCAGTCCTGTGTCCTGCACCTCGTAGTCTTCACCTTCACTTTGGCACCCGTGTTCTGCCCCTGTCTGTCACCTGCCAGCTTGTCGGTTTTACAGTGCGCGCACCTACTTAGGCTGACTACGTATACCACGCCTGTCGTATGCCAATATATGCTGAACTACTCCGCACTGTAGGTCACTAGGTCGAAAACTAGAATTAATGACTTTTAATTATAAACTAAATTCCGAATTACCACGGAGGACGACTGACTTTTTAGAGGTGCAAAGGGAAAGTGATACTGAATGAGGACGGTTGTGAATATTCGCGCCTAACGATCATAAGTCTTTGTCTATCTAGAATCCATGTCGATTAAATATCGACACCTCAAGTAAAATATAGTGTTGGGCTTGGGTATCTAGATTCTACGCCGTATCGACTTAGAGGATAATAGAGTTTGCGACAAATAAACTATACCAACATTGGTAACTCGATTCTATGTCCAATCGACATACTGGATATATAGAATTCTGGTCGAATAGGAGATATCGACTTTGTCGACATGTATAGATTATATCGATCTCGACTCTGAATGCTCTGCTACTTGGGATCAGTTTTATCTTCATTCATATATGCCTGTCTTTTCAAATTTCTGATACGGATTTTTTCAGCGGCCTGGGCTCGGTTAATTGAGGTTACACGGATAAGCGTTCGAGTTCTGGCAAAGAGCTTGATTGCCTCTGGTGGAACTTCGGGAAAGTCCTTTCCTATCCGGTCACACAATCTTCGAACCACCATTGGTTTTTTATCAATTTTAACACATAAAGAGTGGAAAGACATGAAATATTCATCAAATTTTCGAAAAGTTTCAAACCAAACCTTTGAAGGTTCGACCAGGCCACCACGCGATAGATGACGGACCCACATCGAGTTAGCGGTGCATTTAGATGACCATTCCATTACAAAATGAGGGTATTGCTTCTGTAGCTTTGCAGCAATAAAACCGGCCAAATACTCTCTGCCGCCTTCGAAACATTTAGTATTTGCCGACATGTGGCTTTGTTCTTGGTAGAGTGAGGGTTCATCAGGTGGAAAATCGATTTGAGTTAGATGATCATCTACGAGTGTGGGAAGTTCTGGTGTCGATTCTTGATTAGGAGCTTTGCATAATTTTTCCACCAGATGGCTTGAAAGAAATTCATCGGAATCGGTTCGCTCAACACATTCGTTTCTCGAAGGTACAAAGTTCCACGATACGGTAAGTCTCTTGATACGGCTTTTGGACTCCACGGCATTGGGCTTGATATTCGTGCCTCCCAAACTCCTAAAATTTGAAAAAGATGACTCGACATAGTCCTGTCCCAAGTGCCGGGTCAAAATATATTTTGCATTAATCGGGGATTTTTGCACGTCCTGGAATAGTCCGAACAAACTTGTAATGCTGATTATGATTCCCTTCTGGAACGGCTTCAGTGATTGCTTTCGGGTTTTAGGCAACTCACCAACTGTCATGTTCTGGATTGTTTCTTTCATTGAGAGAAGGACCTCTTTTTGTTCTGAAAAATTTTGGCCGAATGGATTTTTATATGGATTGGCATCGGTTTGGTAAAATCCGGAATTCATAATATCGGAGAAATCGTTAACGAGTTTAAAAAACTCGGAAACTGCAGCAGGCGCAATTTTCAGATACGAAATGGCTTTAGAAACAGAGTTAGAAAAAACCTGGAAAGCTGGCCGAACTCGTTGACGCTCTTTCTTCTCCACGTTGAGATGCTTTGCGGTCAGTTTGTGACAAATCTTAAGATCTTCGTTGTCAAAACTCAAAATTTTCTCGAGTACTGATTTATCAATTTTCGTTCCATCGGCAAGTGTGAAGAACTGGTCTAGTAGATGATTGCGAAGAAGCTTGAGCAAATGGGGAAAGTCGGCGAACATCCAAATTTTCTGACCTGTGACCGGATTGTCGAAATACGTCTTCGTGATTGAAATTCCCAATTGTTTCCACAACCGCATGTTAAACGTCGACATGTCATTCACCAAAGCGACCACACTTATTCCAACAGATTCTGCTTTTCTAATCACTGAATATATTTTGTCCATTTCAATGTTCTCTTCGAAGTCGTAGTACACCACCTGCTTCCACTTGCTAAATAATCCACGTAGGCAAACGGAAAGCATTTTTGATTTGCCTCCATACACCCTGTCTTCCTGTAGATCATAACAGTAGCTGTCATCGATTTCAACTTCATCGAATGCAAGAACGGCTGTAGAGTCGAAAGGAGTAGAGTTTCCGAGTTCCTCTAGTATTTGAAACACAGGGGTGATTATTCCTGGCCGCATATCCAGCCCACGTAACCATCGTTTTATTGTGCTCGGGCTTGGAAACGGGAACTTGAAAGAATCGCGAAGATAGATATATGCCCTGGATGATATGGAGTGAAGAGCTATGGATTTGGCCATTTCTTTTGAGCTCCAGTATTTGTGATGTCGTTTTCCTTGTAGTATTTGGACTTGACCTTCTGAGAACACATTTGAAGGGATTTGAGTTATCTGAGCGTCCACGATCTTGGGGAAATTTCTTTGTCGTCGCAGACTCGTGATTTTAAGCAATAGGTTCTTTATTCGGAATGCCTGCCGCTTCAGCTGCTGAGATTGAGTCTTAACTTTGAGATTTACTTGCTTGAGCTTCTTCTTTAGCATAGTCGTGGTCTTGTGGCCAGGTTTGAATTCCTTCTCGACGTTATTACTCGGATGTGACTCAATTATGAGCATCGAATCAGTCCCTGCGAAATAAGTTTTAATACCAGGATTAGGATGACGCTTGAAAATTGCATCGATTTGATTTGTGTTAATTGATACAACAACGGAATGAATGTATTGTTATAGCGTAACACGGACCTGCTGGATTTTCACGGCGACTGGATTTAACAGGTACAGCACCCTCGCTCAGCTTCAATATTCCACGTCTCGATACTTCATAATCATTTTGGCAGAAGTGAAGTGCACAGACTCCGAAGTGAATTAGCTTCCCAGGTGAGATAATATTGAGAGCTACCACCCATGAATTACTTTGTGTTTGATCTTTAGGGAATAGATGGATTTTCTGGGTTCCCTTCGTGGAGTACTTCCTGTTCACACACCCCTCAACCACGCACAACCTACCCATTGCTTATCGATATCGTATATTTTAATTTTCAAACTAGTTAAGGCCTACAATTAAATATACCTTACAATAGCTGATCTTGTAAAACAATTTCGCTTATGAAAATAGAAATGAGATTCGAACAAATGACATTAAACGATACGTATTCAAATATTCCCGGTGGTTCGTGCCTGACTTTCACTCTCCGAGAGTGAAAGAATTCGAGCGGTGCGGTGCGGGCATTAACCTCGGTGTTGAGTCAAGCGGGTGTAGCAGTGTACGCAGTCTCACCTCGCGTATCTACCTGTCTTCCATCTCGTTATCATCATTGCTTGCTCGTTACCTCATTGTAAGTCGGAGGACAGAAATGGAATTATGAATAATTCATGAAAATACATTTTACATATAATCTGCATCGATTTCCCGGCGTTAATACTGATTTGTAGTACGCGACGTACTAATTTTGTTGTTGCTATGTGCCAGTACGGGACGCACGTCCCGGCACAACTTTTTTGTTTACTTTTTGCGAAATGGACTCACCTGTAACAGCCAACGAGGACAAACTACTAGTTTAAGCACCTTGATTTTGTCGGAATTCAGTATCGTTGCCCTATCTTTTAGAAATTGCTATTGTTTTTAGATTGTTGATCTGTTTGAGGCCGCGGGTTTCCCGCTCAGGTGGATTCAAATATTGTAGGCTGACTTGTGGGAAGTGGGTGAGGCGGAAGGGTTTTATTTCTCAAAATTCCACTGCTGGTCAGAAAAGGTCAACACTTGACATTATTGAAAGGTGAAAGGAACATATCTAGGTGTTCTCTGTCATTTGGTGGGTCACTTAAGATCCGTGGAGGTCATCCCGATCTCAACCCATTGACCTCACGTCTAGTCCAAATTCTCAGTATTTTCATCTCCACTTCCGGGGAACCAGCAGGGTGAGTCACAGTTGACAGTCAACAGTCAATTAGTCACAAAGTCAATATTAAATTGAACACTTGCGTCACAATGACGAATTGGTCGTATTTCGTCGATGGACGTATGGATTAATACGTTATGCGTATACAAGAACCGTGTCTATTTTTTAGAATTAAATTAAAAAGTTTAATTATCAGTTTGACGTTTTCCGCTATAACCAATAATTGATAATCAAATTAGCATCAAAACTGGTTTTTTGTATACATTATACATACATACATTCAGCTCAGTGCAAGCCTTTTATTGATATTTTATAAGAACATAAGTACTTACTTACTATACACAATATCAACTGGGCAAGGAAAAAGTACTTGATTAATTTCTTTACAATTCTCGTAGCTCCGAGCAAGGGTAGGGTTGAGTCAGCTTGAATTTATCTTACACGTTCAACGTTAAGCCGCGTCGTGTCCTTAAATTTGTGCATGTGTACATTTCTTTTTAATATAAGGAAAACAAACGAATCAATTTTTATCAATAGCTTATATTTCCAACAACTTTAGATCGACTTATCTTTTGTATATGTACACGTGTCAAAATTCAAGATTCAAATGGACTTTTTGAACCTCACTTTTCCCGATGTTTTACCTTAATTATGTCAAACTGTGCTTGACGTCTAACACCTAATAAAAATTAGTTGCTAAATGTCCCAATATTTTTTAATTTATCCGCGTGCATCTATTTACTATAATTTTTTATTCCAGTTAACACCAGCAAAATGGCTACGGCACCGGCTATGGATAGTCAAGCGGGTACCTCGGCAGACAGTACCCCCAAAACCAAGAAGCCTTCGAGTTAGTCCCAATACAAATACTTAATATTTTAAAATTATATTACGGTATTCAGTCGTTATTAATACGAAATACGGTTAACCGTCTTTTCCGCCTCAAGGTTTTTAGTGAACCCCTGTTACGGGCCTCCGGGTAGAACTCTGTTGGTTTTTTTTGCATTAAATGTGTTAGCTACTACGCGTCCACTGCGAGAAATTTCTTACTTGGTCATTGACAGTGACATTTTCCTGCAAAATCTTTCTCTATTTAATTGGTAATGGATCCGTGTTTCACCTTACCAACAACTACTTTTTATTTTTAAAAAGTGTCAATAATAGTTCTTTCGAAATGACGAACCTATTTATTTGTTGTTGAATATTACACTAGTTTTTCAATTCTAGCCGTGAGTCAGTTAACCGTAAACCGTAATACGTACTCTATGCAGTGCACCCTGCCTTACTATGCTTTGTACAATTATATTCGCGAAAATAGATTCAGCGTTCAAACAACAGCGTCTCGCAGCCTGGCAACCCATCCTCACAGCTGGAACCGTCCTCCCAACTTTCTTTGTAATTGGAATTCTCTTCATTCCTGTCGGAATTGGTCTTTGGTACTTCTCAGATCATGTCAAGGAAAAGATCATTCCATACACAGATTGCATGTCAATTGAGTACCCGGACAAAAAATGTTCAGAAGTTATCGAGGGGGTACCATTAGTCGACTGCACATGCAAGGAGTCCTTTACACTTGATGTCGATTATAAGGTAGACTACTACGCAACCCTCAATGTGGTTTCCTTATGCAGAATCAGAATGGAATGGAATTATCGGAAATGTTGTGTTACAGGGTAAAGTATTCATGTACTACGCTCTGACGAATTTTTATCAAAACCATCGGCGTTACGTGAAGTCCCGGGATGACAGTCAACTTTACGGAACCTCCGACGAGCCTTCGAAAGACTGTGCTCCATTTGACGTATACAACGGCTGTAAGTACATACTCAAGGCTTATTCTATTGGGTTAGGAAATCGCAGAAGATAACAGTGGCGATTTTGTGAAATCATTGAATAAATTGCATTGTTTTTTTTTTTGTTCATTTGTATAGCTTACATCTGGCCCTGTGGTGCTATTGCCAACTCCATGTTTCAGGATGAAATAACACTGTTTCAAGGCTCGGGTGACGAGGTTATTCTTGAGAGAACAGGAATTGCATGGGCCTCAGATAAAAATTTTAAGTTCAAAAATCCTGACAAATGGAATACGGATGAGTTCAAGAAAACACATGTCAAACCGAGAGGTACATATATCAAAGTGCATTCTTCTGTGTCGAGTCACCGGAGATTCTAACAGATAATGCATGTTTTACCATTTAGCCTGGAAGAAGAGTCCATGGGAGCTTGACCTGAAGAACAAGAATAACAATGGGGTGGAGAACGAGGATTTCATTGTTTGGATGCGAACGGCAGCCCTGCCCAATTTCCGGAAATTGTACAGAATCGTGAGTGACAAGGGGTTAGGGTTCCGTGATGGAATGCCGAAAGGAAATTATACTCTGCATATAAGCTATTGTAAGTCTATTTGTCGGATAATGAGCACACATTTGCAAGATTATCGTTTGCCCTACAAAAACTCACCATATGCATGAACTCTGCACTTCAGGTCATAGGTCACTAAATGTCAGGCAATATGTCATCGCGAGTTTTGTTGCTGTCAGTGCAAGGCAGCACATACTGTACAAATAGTACCGTACTCTTTACATTACTCATTTTGACCTCGAATTCGTCTATAATTTGTTTCAGCCTATCCCGTGAAATCCTTCCGAGGAACGAAATCAATTATAATTTCAACAACATCACTCCTCGGCGGAAAGAATCCCTTTCTAGGAATATCCTACGTCGTGGTCGGAACTGTTTGCCTTGTGCTTGGAATAGTATTTTTATTCGTCCATATCAATTATGGAAAGAGGTACGTTTTGGGTACACCCAATTTGTATTATTTAAATAAATATATTAGTTACAATTCTAACCTTAACCTTTGACCCTATGTTCTTCTTCCTTAGACGTTGCTCATCCTGCTGTTGTTCCCCACCTCAGTCCTAAATTCCTATTCCTGTGAAATTCTAAATCAACAAAATCCTGGCGTAAATAATACCCTCAAATTAAAATTCTCAATTATATTTTCAGTACGTTCGCCATGACCAATGTGAATACCGGAACACCGTATTAAATACAAATTGGCATGAACGTCACATCACCACATTACGCATTAGCAGAAATTCCGCAGTTCCACCGATCAGATCAGACTCATACCTTTTTAGCATGAAATGGACCTGACCCCTTCAGCAGAGCCATAGTCCCATTTGCCCGTTGATTTTTTGATTTTGTCCCGAAGTTGAAGTTAAATGATTAATTTTCCGTTTACAGTTCGTAATAATTCGCTGTATCTTGGCCTAGTATTTGAATCCTTCCGAAATGTTGAATTGAATGAGGTCATGGCCATTATAATATAATTATTTGTAGAAATATGTTATGTTAATTCCTTCGACACACACTGTGCTTTTAATTGTGATACTATTTAGGATTTTAGTTGGGCTAGTTGTACTTGTAAAGTTGTCCGAATTGTTTCGTTCAGTTCCTGCACTTGTATTATCTGTCGCAGGGCGCTAGATAATAAGATAAAATTCGGAACTGTACTGTGTCCCGTGTTATGCTAGCCAGGTAAATAGCCTTAATTAATTGCTATTAATTATATTTCTACTTGACTATGCTTATCCTAAACTAATGAATTGATGCAGTAGTTTAATTACAATTATTTATATGATTTTTTCATGATTTATATAATTTTCCGTGAACAAATATAGTTTTGGTTTATTTAATCTCGCACGCACAAATAATAAGAATATTTATGATTAAGTACGTGAAAAAGTTATTCTAAGTCGTGAGTAAATAGTCCCAAAGGTTAAAAATACATATAGATATCCATGTATTATCTAATTACAACACAACATCTATTATGATGCATCCGTTCACATTTTGAAACGTTTGAGATTCAAAGTTTTTGCAGCAGTTTTTGTTTTCTTCTTCACGGGCAAGTTGGAGACTGACCTTCGTTACCTGTATTTAGTGCATTATATATTAGATTTTGTTTTATCTTAATTTGATTATACAGTGCTGCTCACGGGGAACTGACCACCTTCGGGCCGAAAAATTGGGCCCGAAGGTGGTCATAGTCCCAAATAACATGAATTCTTCTGAATGAGATCATCAGCTAAAGCGGAATTGAGAGACAGAAGATTCTCGTTCCAATTTTCAGCTGGTAATTAATAATCTCATTTAGCGTAACTCATCTTAATAGTTGCTTGAAATATGAGCTTTTGCAACGGTGTAATAAACGTGAGGGCATTCAGATCTCATGAATTGGAGTACAAATAGACTAACAATAAGACTGAGTACGTACTAATCCATGAAATTGGCCCGTTGTCGTTGCATAAAGACTGAAACTCGTAATTGAAACCCATATAAATACCTAGGTACTCTTATTCGATTCTGCAATTACTAAATTGATGCACGTTCAATCTCAGTCAAATTGTAACAATTAGCTTTACATTTATGTACAATTAATTAACTTACCACTCAGATCGGTATCGCTGTCAGGCTCAAATCTTGGAATGTAGAAGACGATAATTCCCAAGGGGTTAGGCGAATAATGTATGATCATGGATATTGGAACGCCGTCAACATTCGTAGCAGGTCCGGTTCGTGTAGCGGAGTCTTCGGTCGGAGTAATATTGGTTGCAATTCTTGAAGGGCCGGGCATGGAACTCACCGTTGTTGCATCAATCGCAGCTGGAGTGATCATCGTGGGTAAGTTGGAGACTGACCTTTGTCCTTCAATATTGGGTCTGGCATTCTTCTGTGTGTGGCCGGCCGATGACATTGTTAAATTCAGTGCGGCCGGTGAGGAGCTGGGTCTGGGTGGCGGAGTTGACATTGATTTGGAGCGGGTACCGATTTCTGTAGATAACAGGGTAGCCTTTGTTGGATCAGGCTTAGAAACCGTTGCCTCCCGAACCCTCGTACAGGTGGTGGTGGTGCTAACTGTGGCTGGTTTTGAGTTAAAACGCGTTCCACATGTAGAAATAGTTGAAGTACTTGAAGACGATGCAGCTGCGGAAATATTGGACGCCAAGTACCCGGTTGCCGCTGGATCTTTAGCGAGTTGTTTGGCCATTTCACAAGTCTGATTGTGAGCGCTCTTGATGTGACGCACTAAGTTGTCATTCCTCCGAAATGCAGTGCCGCAGATTGGGCAATTGAAAGGTCTTTGACCTAAACCCAAGTACAAATCTTAGTTGTTGTTTTTTAAAAAAAAAAACGTGATTATAATTGATTTGACTTGTGTAACGACTTACCAGTGTGAATGACCATATGTCGCCGGAAATCCTTACTGTTGGTGAAAGCTCTGGAGCACTGGTCACAAGCATATGGACGTTCTTCGGAATGAGTTCTGAGGTGCAGGCTCAGGGTCCACTTCAAGCCGAAGGACTTTCCGCAATTTTGACACAGAAAGGGTCGTTCGCCTAATGAGAAAAAATAAGACCGTAGTTAGACGTAGAAATGGTAAACCCATTATCATCCCAACATTCTTCAGGCAAAAACCTACCTTATTTGAAAAGCAACGTTACTGATACATATATTTATACCAAAGCAAAGTTCAATAACCCGCAACCGTAACATGTTCGTACATATCTAAATAATCCATACTAATTTTGTTCACGAGAGCGGATATGTGCATATCTAAAACAAAATATACGAAGACAAACCTGTATGCGTACGAATGTGTTTCTTGAGGTTGGTCAGTCCGGTGAAACGTTTCTCGCAAAATTCGCAGGCGAAAGGTAGCTCCCCGGTATGATTAAGGTAGTGAGAGCTCAACGTTTGAGCATTGGAAAATCTGCGACCACATTTTGCACAAAGATACCGTTTCTAAAATAGAGGCATTCGAAAAATAATTAAACATTCAAACCAATTCTAATACTACAATGAAGAAAATTATTCTGGAATTGGTCGCGGTACCTCGCCAGTGTGAGACCGAATATGTCGCGTAAGTTTGCCCTGTTGGAAGAATCCTTTGGCGCATATTGTGCAGACATAAGGTCGCTCCCTAAAAATGAAAATGAAAATATACATTGGTACATATATTTTAGAGGAGTCTGGTCTGAGCAGCCGAGCAGAGTACACCTGCAGTTGGGTAGCTCTCAAGCTCCCAACTGTAGGTGTAAGAGTATAACCAGCAGCTTGCAGCTTGTAATAATAGCTAATACCTACATAACACAATTGTGTAAGACAATAAGAATAAGACTCCCTCCGCCGCAAC
>JAQFYT010002760.1:0-12104 GCA_034694925.1 Ceratophysella denticulata
AATAATGCTGGCGCCTGGCCTAACCTAACCTAACCCGACCTAATCAAACTTGTGCAAAAATTAAAATTGCCAAATAGTATGTCAGAATATGTTTGGCGGCAAGTTTCAGCATTTTGGCGGCTCGCTTAATAATAAGCTGTTATGTTGGTCAATCGAAATCGAGCTAACGTTCGTAATTCTGACTCATTGCATACAGGTATTTGTAAACGGCACGACTCGTTTTCGGCAAATTAGTCCCTGTTAACTTCATCGTCGTGTATTTTAATGTAAATAAAATATTAAAAATCGAATTTATTAACAGGTAACTAAGTTTGCTGTAAGTATATAACAATAGTAGAGTGGAAACGTTGATATGTCCATAATCCATTCTAAATTTAGCATTTTGTGAAGAAAACAGCGGATCCTACTGTTAAGGTTATATAAACAAATGCAAAATTCGTGTAAAATCGATACAATGTTAGGTTAGGCCATGGCTAACGCTAGTAATGTTCGTGATTCTCATTCCGATTCCTGACTCATCTCATAAAATACAGGCTATGTCGGAAGTCTCAATATACCTAAATTAAAAAAATAAAATGTTTAATCAAAAGGTATCTAGGTATTTGTGTGGCGCGGCGGCAAACTAAAGTGCGTATACCTAACTGCGAAATACTTAGTAGAAATTGCAACATAAAATTGTATCTGTTGAAAATACCCGTGTGAATTTTACCCACTTTCCCCAGTAAACTTGAATTGTTTTCCAAAATCTAACCAAGTGTGTACACTAAAGCTTAAAATGCGTTTTGAATCGAGCTTAATGTCCCCTATCCCAATAGCCTGTAGTAAAAAGAGCCTTTAATCCCGTAACGCGTCGTTTCCATTTCCTTAAATGCAGAGCAAAGTCGAAAGCAGACAAAAAAAACTCGAAAGTATCATTTTTTTTCATGGAGACCAAAAAATCCACCCCTGTCGCCAGGCCAGTGCTTTGCTTTTGGGATACCCGGGTTTTTTGATGACTATTTAGCGGGCTCCGTTCCCCTTTATTAGGCACCAAGGCTGACGACACGCTCCTCAACCTCCACCCCTGTCACCCAACCTTGACTCCGAGGCTCTGACTAATGACACACGAGCCTTCCTTTTCTCCTACAACAACAATTCAACATTCAACCTATGTAGTCCCTGCCCTGCCCTGCCCTGTTTATTTTGGCAGTCACACGGCCGGCAGAGATATACGACTTCTTTTTTTTTGTACATAGATACACATTATTATTGTGACATTGTCCCATCCGTCATAATATTTTTAGCCTGGGAGATGCTGATTGTACTGAGTTTGTTTTAGCGAAAGACCGTATAGGCAGTTCGCTTGGTTGGGTCTTGGGTCGGCGTGTGACCGAACGGTTCGGGCTCAGATGTGCATTTTCAGGATAATGTGACTTTTAGAAGAATTGATTTGACCGTTTACCGTAGGTATCATGTTATACTGACTTTACCGTTTTCCTAAGTAAAATTAACTCGGATTGGTCATTTTGCTGCATGACTGATCTATCTGTTTGACAATTTGCTATGTTTTTTCGTTTGGATTTGACAGTTGAATTTCGTCCAGATTTTACAGTTTAGCTACATAGCTCGATTTACCGCTTTACCAGGCGACAGGGACTCAGCTTACCCAGCTTACCGTTTCAACATGTGACATGGACTCGGATTGACCGTTTTAGCACGTGGGTTTTATATGATTTTTTATCTTTCAATTGTGAAATGATTACCCAAGGATGCTACAGAGCTAGCCGTTGTCAAGGGACCTTGTGATTACCGACATCGACTCGCTTTTACCGCTTTGCCACGAAATTTATGGTTTAGCTTACCGTACCCTGCGATTTGCTTATTTGACTTGACAGTTTCAAGAAGCCATTCCGGCATTTAACTTTTTTTTTTTAAATAAGCACTTTACTAATAGTTAAATTGTTTTCAGAATAACGGCGTTTAATAACTAAATTGACAAACTTCTAATAACATTTACGCAAAATACTGCAAAATATGCTTCTTTAATTCCGCATTGCTGCGGCATAGGCTAAATGTCAAATAACACTGCAATTACATCAACGACGGAAACAGGCGAAATTAGAAGTTCCGGCACCGGCATAATAATACTAAATCTACATACATGCTATCTGTAGTACAATAGGCCGTTTATAATGTTTCGACTTGGAAATTGCCTGGGTACTACGTCCTACTACAAAACCCTACGCGTGTATCGCTGGAGTGGCCAGGCGACGGATTTCATGATCCTGCATAAATTCATTTTTTCTTTCTTATCAACTCTGTCTTTCTTTCTGTAATATCCATGATATGCTCAAGCACGGAATTAATATGTTGATCATGACTTTAAGGAAAATTAGAAAACGAGTTGTTTGGTCGGGCGTTCTTCATTTTTGACTTGAGACTTGGGACCTTCCATCCGCTGCTGCTGCCACTGCCCCTTTGCTACTGCTTCAAAGATCTTTTCTCGATAGGGCTTGCTTGTGTATTTCTCAATGTGTGCATAAAAAATTAATTTCAAATTCTTATTACCTTCAGCTACCTGTATTACACTCCACCCACTTTTTTTTTCAGGTAGGCTACAACTCAAGTCAAAGATTATCAGGAGTAGCCAGACTACGAGTCTCTCGACGTGAAGAAGATTTCAGAATTTATTGACTATATAGGAATTTTTGTAGCTTAGCGTCAGATATTCCATATGTAATCGTTATGCACAGCGGCATTCTTTTCTCAACTGATTGAGTTAATTTTTACGATAAATACCTGGAGATCTTCAAAAGCTGCATTCCGTGAGGATGGCTGGAAATTAGCCTGAAATTTTGAATAAATTGAGTTTTATATTTTCATATATTCAGAGTACTGACTTACCTTGCATTTTAAACCATTAGTTTCGCTTTTTCACATTTTGAGACATGGAGTTTCGGCATCATAACTTGCTTACACTTTCATTTCGCGGAATAATTGATTTTGCCATTCGAGATTTTGCCAGAATTAAGTACTTACCTGGTATTACTCGTGTGCCAATGGGTTTAGCCATTTGGAATTTTGCCAGTGTTACCTTAGATATTGATTCTGGAATTCGGAATTTTGCCAATATAAATTACTGTAACCTTGTATTTCTTATGTAAATAGATTTCGCCTTTTGGAATTTCGCCAGTGTAAACCGCTTACCTTGAATTTCTCGTGTCAATAAGTTTCGCCCGTTTAAATACCGCCTGTCGAATCCGCTTACCTTGTATACCTGATGGTAATTGGTTTCGCAATTTCTAATTTTGTCATTAAAATCCGGTTGTCTTCCTTTTTGTATGCCAATTGGTTTCGCCATTCTAGTTCGCCGTTTTAGAGCAGTCGTACACGTTTTGTCATTATGATGCCAGGGAAATCCTTACACTAAAGCTATTTGAATAGAGAAAGTGATTTCGTTCATCCGTCTTAATAAACCCGCCGAGTTTTACTGCCTTGAAGTAATCTAACCCTGCAATATGCCCATCGCTATTGCCATTTAGGTATAAAACACTGTCGTTCATTCAATTCAGTAAAGCTGCGCATTATTCCGTATATCTCCATGTTAAACGGGACATATTTCTTCAGTCCAGACCATAGAAATACAGCTGTGTACAGGATGGAGCTCCAAATAAATCCGGGGCAACAAGTGATTCCCAGTCCGTCATCAATCTTCAGAGGCTGACCCTCAAGACGACAAGTCAATTGGAGGGTTGGTTTTGGTTTATATATCCAACATCCAGCTAGGGTGGTACATACCGTCATTTCAGCAGAGACAGCCGGGCGTCGATAAGCAGCAGGCAATATGCAGTGCAGTGAAATGTGCAGGAGTAAGTACCTAAGTGAAATTCGGTTTCAGGATGCGAGATTTTGGAACTACAGTCGTCAAAAAATTTGCTTGAATTTGGATTTTCGTGTCGTGACACATCAGAATAGCCTAAAACGATTATTCCTACCAAGGATTTTTGATTTTTTTCGTCTAAAGGTTATTCCATTCTCTTGTTTACGTTGTTCACTTTTCAAAAATCGGTTGTTTATGTTTGTTGATGAATCGGAGTTTATAAGAGTTGATTTTGCAATTTCGTGACACCGTTACTTGCCAATCTGGGTTCAATGACCTTTACAAATTGCCTAGATCAATTTTTTTAATGTTTAATTTTAATTTTAAAAATATTAAATAAACCTTAAACGGCGTGAAACTTAGACAATATTTGGACTATTGGAATGTATTTTAATTTGTAAATATAACGTTGCCAAGAACAACAGAGCATGATTTCATCGATTGGATGCCGACGGCATCCAGTCGAAAAATCCAATCGCAATTTTTTTTTCGGCCAAACGGAGTAACCTAGTAGGCTACGCGAGCTATCCGTTGTCAAGAGACCTTGTTGTTTACTTTTAAAAAATCGGTTGTTTATGTTTGTTGATGCATTATTGTTAGGTATTCAGGCTTCGACATAGATCGTTGCATCACGTTTCCTAACGGAACTGTTTAATTTTTCGAAAATTATTAATATATAATTCGTCCCACTATAAATTAGTAAATGGTGTCACGTCGTTAAATTTCGACTAGGGTGTTAGTAACACCGTGTTACGAAGAAACTGTGCACTTAGCATAGCAGACAAAACATTGCAGGCACAAAAAATCTGTTTTCCGATGTACAAAACAAGTGTGGTTATGTTAGGTAGGTTAGGCTCATACAAAATGGTTTTGTTCCTTGTTATGTTTTGGCGTCACTGTTTCTTTGCAAAATCGACAGTAGGTTGTTCAAAACCACGACATATCAAGTCAAAGCTGAGAGAGAGTACCTTTGCCCTATCCTATCCCTCCTCGAGAAAGGAGTTGAGATCATATCATGCGTTTATATTTTAGGTTCCTCGCTCAAGTCCTTCCTATTCCACTCCCCATAATTCCCAGAGTCGAGGACCTAATATGACGAATCTCGTTTCGGGACCCTCCAGTCCTCGTTCTTACACACAGACACACACGAGGCAGGGAACTCCAGAGAAGAAGAGAAAGTAAAGGAGCCTTGTTGAAGATTGGGTGGGAGTGGAAAGCTGAAAGGAGGAAAACAAAATATGTATGAGGCTCCACGACCAGAAATGCACTCCACTCAAACTCCAGCTTCAAACTCGGAGAAAGTCCGTCAGAAAAAGCATGCTAAAAGCTAGCTCGAAATATACCAGGAAAATAAGAGTGAAACTACATGAGAGAAAGTACGCTGGCAATAGCGCCAGGAAAACATGGCTAAAGTGGGCTGGAAAATCATGCTGAAGTACAGTTAAAATCCAACAGAGAGTGCAAAAAAGTATGTTATTAAATGCACAGAGAAGGCGTAAATATTGGAAATGCGTGCCGAAATACAATAGAAGGTCGTCAAAAACAATATTCACGTGTTGAAACACCCACGGGAGAAAACTCAGGGAAAACTCGTGAAAATCCGCGAGCGAAAGCAACGAAAATTCGTTAGCATAAGTTTAGATGAAACAGAAAGCACTGAAAAGTTGTATAAGAGAAAGCATAGTGAAAGTCGACAGTGAAATTTAGATTCCAGGTTTCACAGTAAAAGATCACAGTTTAACCACCACACTGAAAAACCCACAGTGAAAGTATACGAAGGGAAAACAGTGGTACTGATGATTTAGCAGTCGTATAGCAAAAATTGAACCAAAAATGTTCAAGTACAGCTAAAATTCACGAAGAAAGCTTGGTGAGACTCCGGAGAAAAAGCAGTGAAACTATGCTAGCATGATATACAGAAAAAATGTGTTAGAAAAGCATGTTGAAGTACAGTGAAAATACACCGGGTAAACTATAGTGAAAGTTCAGCTACCTATACCTTGGCTTTGGCTTACACAATGCAGTCAAGTACATAGGGCAAATTCAGACAGAGAGAGAGAGACTGTCTCTCTCCTCTTCAATTCCGTTCACATCTGTTCCTTACCTCCCCGTCAAGGGCTGAGAGTCGAAGGAAGCACACAAAAACTTTAACTATTTTCCTCTCCACTCCTGAAAATACATCCATCTATCCTCCATCCATCCAGGAGTAACGTATCATATTGATCAGTATTATGGAAATCAATATTTCATTTTTTTTCTTCATACTTGCTCGAGAGGAAACAGCTCAGAGCTCAAGCCAAGCCAGTGGAAATCGGGTATCCAATTTTCTTCCACCAACCCTTATTCTCATTCCTGCATACTGCTCGGGGTGCTTCACGTAGGAATACTACCATTTTTACAATTACAGTATGTGCTCCACACTTCACCGAGAGTACGCTGTCGGTAAAAGGTAGAGCGCGGATTATAATGCTATCGTTGGAGAGTACAGTGAAAGTCTGCCTGGAGTGAAAGTGGAGCTCCAACCAAACCCTTGAGTCATATGTGTGATGGTCTGATGGTACAAAAGAATGTATCAGGTTTGAGAGAGAAGTGAGAAAGAGATTCAATTCAGTGCATTTGAGGAAGCCAATGCATATCATTTGCATCATTTCACTCAATACTCAAACTCCGTAAATGTGAAGGGACGGGCGAGTGGAGGTAAATATGAGAGAGATCAGTGAATCCTGAGCTATGGATCCTTCGACGTGTGCAGGGTGAGAGATTAGGAAGACGTTGGATTTCCTTATATAGTCGAGCTCATTTTTTAGGTGTCGGATGCCAGAGCGTATTTATATGCAGTAGCAAAGTGAAGCCATAATCAATTTTCTTGCTTTGTGTGGATTTGGATGAATATCCGGGGGAAACACCTAGATTTTATTTTAATACATTTATATAATTAAAATTTCAAGATTTTTAACGTGTGACAAATAAGTAAGCAAATATGAAATGATAAATAATCCCATACATAGTTGGTTTTACGCATTTTCATTTTAAAAGAAGTTAACTTCAATGCCGTTTGTAATTACAGAATTTAAAATAACAAACTTGAATGTCACTTTAAAATTGAAAAAATACTTAAAACCGCACAGTAACAATATAACATCCCAACTACATGTACCTATTTGCTGCTGAAACCAAAAAAATTAGCAAAATTTGTTAATTCAAATATAATCAAAATCAATCATGGATCTTACCTAACCAAAAATACGCTCGTAAATTGTGATCATCAACATCTAGTGTACAATTTAACCATAAAATGAAATTCCAAACATAAACTTAAACCAAATACGCGCATAGTTTCAGATACATATTGCAAGTGTATGAAGGATGGGAACATAATTCTAAATTCCTGACTACGCAGCAGAAAACGATTAGAATACTCAAAGTAGCTTTACTCAGCTGAAATCCATAAGTTTGAAAACTAGGAGCCTTTACGTAGGTACCTATGTCTTTCTTTCTGTTGCACCCAGATTACCATATTTTTCCAATAATATCATAATCTAGGGTAAGTGCTTTTTTCTATTTTATGTCAGAATTATAGGTGGGTTCGGAGGCTGGGCACAATTTACGTTGTGTCATTTATGGGTGGACGAGAGGACAAAGGGAGCGAAGATAAGAGGGTTACAGAGTCGCGGGCACAATGAAAGAAGAAAAGGCTCTCCTGAAGTAACGTACAGTCGCGTGATCGCATATGTTCTCGAAACTAACCATCACCATTGTAGTAGAGGCATGTAGGAATCAGTATGCGATCCCAGGATCAGGGGCCATATCACTCTAAAAAAACGGGGCTCCAGCCCATTGGAGAAAAGGGTGAAAAGCGAAGAGTTCAAAGATTTCTCTGATTCCTTCTTTTTCGGAAGTCTACACAAAAAAGTATAAAAATCTCGTAAAGATAATGAACGAGCATACATTGAGTTGACATTAGAGAAGAAAAGGAGCGCAGAAGAGAGGCACACATACCAAAAGTTCTTTCATATGCCAAGAGCCCCAGAGTCAAGCCAAGACTACCAACTCCCTAACTTTTATTTGTACAGGAAGAACGTGTTGGCTCATCCTTACAGGAGTAGTTACCTCAATTTGGTTCCAAGACAATTTGGCCTCAATATTTTAAACGCTTATAACATCTCTGTTTAGGCTGCCCTGAGCATCTTTAGCAGTAACATACACATAAACCCTAGAACGTTTTGCAAACATAATACATAACATAGACCCAAACCTATCTATTTAAATGCGTTTAATCTTGTTCCAATGCTCACTGATACTTTATTGAATGCCCGAAAGACATACCGAGCGATTTTGAACGATTTTGAATTTTGAATCAGTAAATGTCCAAGTGGCACAACCCAAATATCCGTGAACCATCTCAAATACCCACGCAAAAAAAACTGACGCTGGGCATAGAAATAGTAGAAATATGAAAAGGAAGAATCTGAGCAAAATGAAAAGGGAAAATGTCAACTAAACTAGTAACGGGGGTTTTCTGTTCCTTTATGAAAGATGAAATGTGGACGTGTTCCTTTTCATCAAGGAGGATTAATTCATTAGTAGAGGGAAAGTTGGTAATAAAGGCTTTTTTTGTGTGCTTTCTCTCCGCTCTTCGCCTTCGTCTCGTTCTGCCTTGGCTCCTGCTCCTACCCAGCACCTCATATTTCTTAGCACGTACAGCTGGAATGATATGAAATGGAACCGTAGTCCTCACAGTTCAGGAATTACTGTACCCACGTTAAAGACTCGGCTGCAGCATTCGCATTCCCTTCTCGTAATTCTCTCGCATCTCTCTTCCGCCTATCTTTTCACACCGTGTCGAGTGCGTCCAACATCTTCCTTTCTACTTCTTTTGGCCAAAGAGTTAGATAAATAATATAATTTCCGCAGGTTTTTTACTTCGTCTTCCTTCTCAACTTATGATCTTTCCTGAGCCTCGTATTTTTATAACTTTCTTTTTTTATACGGAATATAACCTATTATTTCATTAGAGGTCTTGAGAACTAGTCCACTTACTTATAATCACTCCGGCAGGTAAGTAGGAGGTAAGGCTGGGTTTTTCCTTGACAGGTACTCTGTAAAAAAAATCTCGAAAATAATCGTGTCAAAAATGGCAACACGGACAGCGGAAGTCAGAGAAATGCTTTTTGTGGAGCATTTGTTTGAGGAATGATCCAATAATAAATTAATTCAATCAGTTCCATTAACTGATTATTGCAATTTAGCTTTACTCTTACACCGAATATGATTTATGAAATGTTAGAAAAGGTGAAAAAAATATTTTTTTTAAATCAGATACCTGATTCTAAGGAATTGATATTCAATTACAATTATTTCAGAACAATTCAAAACGAATATTTAATCAATTTTTGTCTTCATACAGTATCATAATAAATTTCTGCAGTTTTCACCCTATTCAGGTTTTTAAGAAATCCAATAGAATTGACTTAAACTGGATAAGTAAAAATATATTAATCTGTGTTGAACTGGTAAATAAATATTTGATAAGATATTTTAAGGTTGTTGCGACCAAACACAGCGCCCAAAAACATAGCTGCGACAAAACATAGCAAAATTCGAGTAATAATTCAAGACAGGAAATATTTTGAGCTTGTCATATTCGAAGCGTGAATGAGCGTTCACAACTTTGATGCAAGGGGAAAGTTTTGCGTATTTTCCAAATAAAACCCAATATAACCAGCATTATACATCTATTAGCATTCGATTCTCTGATTTACTGGATTTTCTGAAGCTTTGCCCACATGTGTTTACTAAAATGTCATCCGATCGGAATAGCAACTCGACCTTTTAGAATTAATTACTATGATTTTAATGATATATTTTAATATCAGATTCAATCCGGCCGTGAAGCTATCTACGTGGCGTACCCTAAATACCTGTAAATTAGATTTCCTCCGGGGTTTGAAGAGACACATTACAATTTACAATTGGGAGTACATGAAGAAATTCCGGCAGTGAAAGCAGGAAAGCGGGATGGGCGAGTGGTGAGTGAGTATGAAGGAAAGGAGTGTAAATAACATTTACTCGTCCTCTTCATTGAATTGGATTTTCTTCATTTCTGCCTCACTGACTCCTGTTTGTTCGTAATTTTTATATCTATTTCTTCCTCCCGGATTGGTTTTCTTCTTCCTTCTTCCATCCTCCTCTGCTTCTGCCACCCAGCCCAGAGCACCCACCCATCCATCCACCATAGTACACCATACCATACACCAGGCCACCAGGAAAAGATAGGCTCCCATTCATTTATTTATTTGTGAACCTCCAATTCCTGGACTTTGTTATGTACTCTGTATTCTATCTCTTCTTTCTACCAAGGAATCGTTTTGCGGGCCTCCTGCTTCGATGATTTTCTGAGAGACTGGGAGGACGGCAGCAAGGGGAGATGAGGGACCGAAGAGGCAAATTTGCGAAGAAATAGCACACGACAAAATATAGCACACAAACATATACTTCTGAATTAATATGGCGAAGAAAATAGAGCCGGGAATAAACATAGCGCACTAAATACAGCTGGAATAAATACAAAGCAGTAAGAGTAGCTGCGAATAACAAGTCATTATTAATAACTGCGAATAAACAATGCATTAACCACTTCGCTCCCGTGTTAGGGTACACATGACAACCACGCAGAGCCCAAACAATAACCAAGGCTCCGTGCCAAATAGCCCGACATTCCATACCAATATCTAAACAAGGCAGACCGTTGTGTAAATCTATGAACAAACCCCTCAGCCCACGGTACTTTTTATTGGCAAATTTTTATGTATGCTTTTGTTAGGTCGTAGTTGGATCCTATTAATGTAAATTACGAATGTAATTAGTTAGATAACTAACTCGTCCATTTATGATAAGATTCACATATCATACGAAAAACCTGCCTAGCGGCACCTTAGGACCAGAAGGCTACTGGCAGTATGACATTGACTAGAATACGGCATTATGAGACATTGGTTTATGAGATAAAGTAGGAAATCTAGATAGAAGCAACGTTGAGTTTTACTAAAGATCCTGTTCAGATGATAGGAGCTGATGCCGTCGTTTTCAAAGGTTTATGAGACAACGTACTCTAAATAGAAGCGATGTTGAATTTTTTTAAAGACCCTGATCAGATGAGAATCTGAAGAAGCTGTTTCAACAGGTTAATGAGATCAAGTACTCTAAATAGAAGCTATGTTACGTTCCTCCGAAGAACCTGATCAGATGAGAGGATGATAATGTAGTCGTATGCAAAGGTTAATTATTAGATAAAGTACTCTAGATAGAAGCGGTTTTACGTTTTTGCAAAGACCTGAGCAGATGATAGGTGCTGATGGAATATTACATTGACAAGTATGACATTATGAGGCTTATTAGAAACTTTTCCTTCTATGCGCTTTTACACGAAGCACAAAGATAACTTTTACATATGTTGTGTTGGAGATTGGAACTAGGTTTTGATTATATTTACCTGTACTTCATTTGTAACGATATAACATGAGTCGATTTCATTCATTATTAGAAGCAAGAAATGATATTATATATTCGAATAAAAGGATTAAGGAGTGAGGATTGCTTTTGCATAAAATATTTACGACTAGTACGTTCGACACTAGAAAAGGGGAATATTATGAACGGTTCAGATACAACAAATAGGCATTACAAATCATAGGATAGTTTCTTCGACCTAGTGAAACACTAGAAACGACAATTAATGTAATCGATTTGTATAAAATGATAAAGGGAAACTAATTTAGTAGACAAGAGGTTCTACTGGGATGCGACAGCAGAAGCGAGCATAAATCTTACAAATGTAGATATATTGAATTAAAAATCGAGCATTGCCTTATATACGATAAATACACGACTACTAATACGGCATTAGAAACAAATATAATTCTTACATAGTCTGTTCATTTTAGATAATAAGTGATACTGTAGTTGTTTCATAGAATACTTATGAGATGCAATAATCTTGTATGAAGCAGTAGAAGCGATTGTAATTCCCACAGATGTACCCCGATTAAGTAACAACATATGCTGTAGTTGTTTAGAGAGGTTTGTGGTATGTGATATTCTTGCTTGAAGCGCTGCTGTGGTTGATAAAATCTGTTTTAACGTGTTTACATTGCTGCCAATTTTAACTCATTTACATATGTTTTGGCGACGGACGGACGGACGGACGGACGGACAGACAGGGGCATCCCAGTAGACCTTCTGGTCT
>JAQFYT010002761.1:0-12104 GCA_034694925.1 Ceratophysella denticulata
TCAAGTACCTTGGGTCAAAGTATGAAAAAGTGCATAATATTATATCTGCAGAATCATAGGTTCAAAAGTTATTGGGGTTCCAAGTTGAGAATCTGGAAGAGAACTCAAAGGGACCCTTTGAAAAATTGAAAATCACGTGTTAATTTCCATAAGGATTTTCGGTTTTTGACTTTCGGCGAGCTTAATGATGTTGCGTGTAAATATTTTTAATGAAAATTATTTTTTCGGTTGTGACGCTACGTATGAGTAGGTACGCATTTGGAAAGAAATTGACAGTATTAGCCAACCTAAGGTGCTACAGCTGAATCGGGATGTGAAAATGATAGAGTTGCCATTCTTTAACAGGATACGGTTTTGGCAGAACCTAAATCTGACTGATATGAAACCTTTTGGACTAGTTTGAAAGCCAAATTCAGATACAATTTGTCATAACAGTACAACATGTATTTATTCCGTTAGTTTCTCAATAATAGTCGTTTTTTTCAAGTTTATACTGTAATACTTCAGAAAATTTTGAAATGTTTCATACATATTCGTAGGTTTTTATACTACCTACTTGAATTACTATGATTCGTAATTGGTTCTGAGTCAATGCTTGATCTAAGAAGAATTACGCATACGCTGAACAAAGGTTAGAATCCCACCGGCCAAAGCGATATACAACAATTTTCCAGTTTCCCCGAAACTCAGCGTGAGCAATTGACCCAGGGTTACGAGAACGACCATTCCCAATGCCAAGAAACATGCTTTGTCCCAAGGGGTGAAGAGTTTGAATCCAAAATCTTCATTCTTCTCGCAGATGTTTATCTTTATCTGTTCATGAAAAGCGGAGTCAATCTCGAATTGAAGATCCTGTTCAGTCTGCTTATCATCATCTTCTTTGGCGAGCACCAAATCTTCATCATCCAGACTTTCCATAGCTACAATAGCTGCTCGCGGAATATTGTAGACTTTTGTACCTATGAGGGGAGATATGTTGTCACATTAGTGGCATTCCAAAAATAAACTGCTTTACTGCAGCTTGACAGCTTTGAGACGAGAAGACACGCATGTAGTATTACCCTTCAGAATCAGACTCTTGAGATTCCCCAACTTAATCATGTTGGAGGCCATATTGAAAATTTTCTCCGTGACATGGCAATGCGTCAAATCCAGTTCCATCAACGTCTCCCCATGATGCACAATAATTTCCTGTATTCCAGGATCCATGTTATTCTGCTCTCCGACGCCTTGGCTCATTTTTCCGGTGAGAAAAGTGAGGGCGAAAGTCTGAAGCCGCATGTGGCTCAACTCCCGAGCAAAACCTCGGAAAGCATCCGTGTCCATTCCATTGCTAATGTCGTAGAATTCAAGATTGGTCAATTTTGTGTGAACCGGGTTTGTGGCCAAGGTTTCCATGATGGTCAAAACGGAGCTGTAGCCAAATCCGCTAATGTTGATACATCGAAGTTGGGTCGCGGAATTGAGGAGTTCATGAATCACGAGCGGATGAATCTGCTGGACAGGAACATGGTAGCGTTTCTTTTTGTCCTGAAGACCCAGGTTATGGAGCGTTCGACGGACGTAGGTGGACTGTAAACGGAAATTTCAAATAAATGTAACTTTTGGTCATTGGTTGCCAAAACTGTGTTTTTACCTTCAGGATCAGGTATTTGAGGTTAGCAAATGAGGAGAGTGTAATGGCGTCCTTGGAAGAGTTGAGTGACTCTGTTTGGGTGATGCAATGAAACAAACCGGCTAGTTCGAAGCCAACCAGATACGGACACTTGTTCACGATTCTCTGGAAAGTGATCAATGACATGACGCAGTTGATGAGCTTTAGGTTCCGGATGTAGGGTCCGTAGGTGATGAAGAAAGCTTGAGCATCTTCTCTACGAAGATCCACGCGGAAGAATCGAAGATTTGGGCAGTGATATTTCTGAATGAGCGGAAGGGATTGGAAACCTTCCAATGAATTTCGGTGTTCGGATGATTCCCCGGCACTCTTCTTCTGTTTCGGGAAATGAAGCCGAAGTTTCGGCCAAATTTTGGTGGTTCCAGGGCTTGGAGATGGATTTTTGGACACAGTTTCATTCCAGAAGTTGTTGACCAGGCGAGATCGGAGCAAGTCTTTGTATTCGACGAAGTTCAGGACGTTTCGCAGGATCTTAAAAAATTATTAATGTATTGGTTATATTTAATTCTTTGGGGTGACGGTTCCTAGTAGAACCGCTCCGAAACGAATATTCGCCGGCAAGTGACCTAAATCAGGGATGCTTAGGTTACTTAGAAAGGTATATATTTACCTCTTTATCAGCAAAGACAGTGCTTCGCTTGATATCAAAGGAATTAGCATTTTCCAGCCCGCGAGACAGAGAAGCTCGAGCGCTAGCGTTCGATGGACTCTGAATTCCAGCTTGGCTTGTGGCCCGCGATGACCGAGATCGGGTCATCTTGCCTTCCTAACTATGAAATTTCCAACTTTCGTAAACCTAAGTTTTACAGGTACGTGTATACAGTATAGGTCAAATTGAAATCAAATCAAGTAGAGATTGAAAATTCATCGACAAGCGTAATCTTGAATTCTGTTGGTCCGTTTTGGAATTGAAAGCTGAGACAAACAAATTGTTTTAGAAGTTCGTAACAAATTTACCGATGTCCACTGCTGTCTAATCTGACGTTATCTTGGTAACAATGCGTAATGGTAATGAGACCAGGGACCTTAGAAGTCCAAGATTGCATAATTGTAATACTAGAAGATAGAAAAAACTACCATTGAAAATTTCAACTGTAAGTTTGTTATACGTGTTATTATAGTTACATATTTGTTAAAAATTGAATGGATTTTTGTTATGCATTAGCAGGCTTTTAATAGAACACGTCTAAAATATCCTAATCTCCAATATTATTAGGTGACCATTTCAAATTCCAATTCAAAAATTCATGGTCTCGCAATGAATATCAATTACAATATGTTTTAATATTATGTATTATTAATTATAAGTAATTTAAAGGTATGTCAGACGCATTCCAACTCATATAGACATATGGGAATTACCCTGCTGAAATCAAAATAAGAAAAATACCTACATATATACAAATACTAATTGATTTTTGTCATATTCATTACATAACATACATATATGAGAGTAATTGAGCTAATTGACGACAGGAAGTACTTGGTCAAAATTTGCGTAGCGGTCGTAATGTGGCCATAGGTATAAAAGGTACGAGACAGTAAACCTTTTCCGACTGACCTTAATTATGCTAATTATAAGTTTATCGGCTACCCCTGGAAATTAATTAACGCTTGGACCGGGCAAGCAAGTGTGGTGTTATTTCTTCATTAGTAAACAGTCAGTGCATTCGTATCATTTAGCCGAAATGGAATGGAATAACACTACCCTAGGATTTGACCCGGTGCTAAATTATACAGAATCCACGAATGAAACCACTGCACTGACCTTTCCGCCGAATCGTGACCCACACCCACGACCGGTCGGAGGATGTCCAGGCTCACCCTGGTACTCCTTCTGGATTGGAGGTCTTGCTACAAGTGGGCTCTGTTCATTTGCCATTTTTGGAAACTTAATTTGTATAATTGTTCTGTCGAAGCGATCAATGCGAACATCGGTCAATTGTATTCTACTTGCACTGAGCTGCTCGGATTTGGTCAGTGTTAGCAGCAGTTTTATTATTCGTGGAATTCCGCGGACGCTCCAACAATTCTGCATTGGGAAAGTATTTACGGATTATATCCAGCCTTTTGCTTTGCCGTATATTTTCCCTATTGGCACCATTGGTACGTAATTTTAATCATATTATTATTAAAATACCAAGAAAATTAGTGATTAATTGTACCTTGAAATTTAAATTAGTAAAATTTAAAAATCCTCACAAAAAGAAAATTCCGTGTATTAATAAGCCATTTGAATATTTTGCAAGTATTCTATTTAAACTAATAATAAAAATTAATGAACAGATCCGTATTTTCGATTTTCACCATTTAGGCTATTTGGCAAAAATAATTTTGTATTCAGTATCAGTAATCAGTATTACTAATTTCCCTATGGACGCATTAAGTAATCGCACTTCATTTTTGGTAAACTCAAATAATAAAATCCCATAAGTAATGTAATATTTATTTTGACAACCAGCTCAAGTTTGCTCAGTCTACTTCGTGGTACTGGTAAGCATGGAACGCTTCATTGCGGTCTGTCTCCCGTTTAAAGCCCGGATTTGGTGTACCTGTAAACGCTCCTGCTTTTTCTGTATAATCGTTATCATGTTTTCGATGCTCTACAATATGCCTACCTGGTGGGAGCTGGAAACGACACCCAAGATCAGTTCGACCGGAAACGGAACTACCGTGATTGTGGGCTACAGGGCTAAGAAAACATGGTTGTACTCCCATCCCAAATACGTGCTCTATTACGTCAACTGGGGATCATTCTTCGTTATTCGCTTCATTCCGTTCACACTCTTGGCCGGACTTAATCTCATGATATACCGACAGGTGCGGTTTCTTAGTATTCAATTAGGTTAATCTGTTATATGGTCAGCATTATAATCGGGTTGATTCAATTCTAGGTCCGACATATGAACCAACAGCGACATCACATGACGCAATCCCAAGTTCAAGACGTGTCAATTGCCAAAATGCTGTTCTGTATAGTGATTATTTTCCTGTTCTGTAACATCGTTACGATAGTGTCCCATATGCTTCATGCTTTCGGATTCCATCGTCCCAATGAGCTAGCAAGTGTTTCTAATTTCCTCATCCTCGTCAATTCCGCGATCAATTTCGTGATCTACTCATTACTCAGTAAGAAGTTTCGTCAAGTCCTTCTCAATTTTGCGAGAAGCAAATGGCCGAGTTGCTTGGGTCAATTTGCGCCGAATAACAATGGCAGAGCAAGTACAATGATGCCCCATACTGAAATGTCGAATTTGAGTAATTCTAAATCAGATCATAAGAGCAGGCTTCGTTCAGTGGTCTAATTATCTTTAAACGCTTGTGCGATCTACAGATAGTATGTGCGCATAACGTGATCTACCTGAAAAATTAACCATCTAAAATACGAGTTTCGTACGTGTAAGATTCAGTAAGAATTTCAGTTATTTCATTATCCCGTACAAGATTTTATTGATTAAATCAATAATTTATCACAATATATAAAGCATAATTTAAAATTTCATGCATTTTCCTATACATTATTGAAAGTCATCCATTTCTTCTGCACCTTCTTCCTCATCTGCTACTGGAGCACCATGTTTGTCCACTCTCGACATTGACTGGTAGAGAGCATTACCGCTAATACCCCCAAGTTTGAAGGTTCTGGGGTTTTCACGATTTCGACGATGAGGTCCGACTGGTGCGTTGGGCTGAACCCAAACGTCTGTCTGGACGGTGAGTGACATCAGAGCTAGATAAGGTCGTGCCTTTTCACTGATCTGAATATCCGTCAGAAGTTGGTCTTTCTTTCGATCCTAGAATTTAAAGTATTTTGTGATAAATTGGGTCAAAGGCGAATGAGTATTTGAAAAACGTTAATTTCACTTACAACAAGGCCTCGAGCACGGCTTTCAGCCAAAAGTTCCACTTCCGCAACTTCCTTTTCTTCCTTACGAAAGATTTCCAGAGCTCTCACACGCTTCATATCCAACATCACGTCTCGCGGATGACTCGGAGCATAGGTCAACTTGTCACCGACTAACCAGTGTTTGGGTTGGCCAAATACTCCGATATAGCGACCTGTTTTTACATAAGACCAAAGAAATGAAACTAATCAAATAGAAATCGTGTTTTAAGATGCACAGATGAAAATTATGCGAATGACTTAAAAGCAGGCAGTACAACCTTAAAGAATCAATCTAGAATTTTTTGCTGTAATTCGCGCTTTTTACACATATAAGCTTGATTTCGTTTACTAATTCGATTTTTGCACATTTTTGGTAGCACCGTTAATTGGATATTACATTATTTATAACTGAAATCATATGTTAGAAATACCTTCCATATCCCAAACCCGAGCAGCACAATCCCGTCCCCCGGTAATGATTAATCCGTAGGTTTCACAAATCTCAAGCGCTGCAAAGGCATCCACATGAGCTTTCCAAGTATGAACGACCCTGAGTTGAACCGGTCCTTTTCCATATCCCTGGTCTTTATGGAACATTTCTGGTCCATCCCCGGTTTGGACATAAGTGAGCTTGTTTCGTCCGTTTCGGGTCATGCTTTTAGGAAACCATTCCGTGGGTTCCGTGTCTCCAAGAGCATCTTCGATAACCCAAATAGTCACGCAGCCATACGTATCTGCCGTGATAATGTTATTGTTTCCTTTGAAGCACTTCATGGCTGTCACGAAGTCACGCGGCGTTCCACAAGGTCGCGTCCACCCGACTGACCCCACGTTCAATTCTCGTGTGGTATTGGCCTAATGTAATTTAAAACTTCATTAAAAGTTAGTAATTCCGAGCAGGGGACAAATCTATTTGAAATATTTGATTTGCACGAATTGAATATTTAATTAAATTAAAATAACAAAATGGCCCCATTACCCGCCAAATATGGAGTAAGTGGAAAGGGCCAGCCGAGATCAAATAGGTGGTCTTCTTATCCCGAAACTTTTCGTCGTGAAAAACGAGCGCCGTGATAAAGGAATTCCGCTCTGCAAACGAATCTCGGCACTGATTTGCCCTTAAATTGGCCACAATATGCCCCGAATTGATATTCCAAACAAGGAGTCGACCACTGTAATCCCCGGAAGCAATTAGATTCGGAAACCCAAAGCTAACAGCCCAAACATCATCCTGATGATTTAATTCCTTATGGGAAAACATAATGGGTTCATCTGGAAGACCGCTAAATTGAAGGACAGCAGGCGTCTGGAAACATACGAAAATTAGATCTCTCTGAATTAAATCACGATTTACGCCCATTTTTAAGCAAATTTCCAGCACTAAACCTGAGAATCGATGTAAATGACCACACGGCGATCCCAGCCAACCGTTACAAGATACCGATGCTCATCATTAATCGTTATATAATGCATGTCACAGATATCCAAGTTATTCTGGGGTTTGTACAAATTGTACAAGTTTCGGCCGTTGTAGAAATTCCAAGCTTTGATAACTCCGTTGGAATGCGCCGTGAAGAAACGGCGGCCATAGTTATCCAGTGCGACACAGGTCACGGTTCCAACATCGTAAGTGTCCACTTGCTCCCGACCGTGTAAAAGTGGCATGGGCATAATGAACCTAAAAATTTTCATTAAACTAACATTTTGCAAACCTACTGCCATGAGAATGTACAATACCTGAAATCATATTGTACCTGCTTTCTTCTTCCATCGTCTTTTCCAATTTACTTTGAATGGTGTCTAAATGCATTGACCCATCACCACCAATGGTATTAAACTCGGCGACTTTTTTGCCGGTTTGACAGCTCCAAACCAGGATATCTTCTTCCGAGCATGACATGATGTAATTATGTTGGGGATTGTACATTACTGTAATCGGAAACCGAATTATACGGATACGTAACGTAAACAGCGATTTCAACAAAGGTACATAATATCATGAACACCAGAAAAAATCACCTGACCTATTTGAATAGGATAATAGTTACATTGTGCTTACATGCAGTGATCGGGTCGGAATGGGTCATTCCATCGAGCAAGGAGTCATCACCACTTCGTTTCAACGTAATATACGATGCCTCGACGGAAGTTTGAATCAAAATAGCATTATCGAACGGTTGGAAGCAGTAAATACCCGGTCCCCTCAACCGAGTCTGCTTCGTGTCATACATCCCAATACAGGAATTGTTGTACAGAGACCAAATCCGAATTGTTTTCTCCGTACAGAAACTGAACACGGAAGAGCTTCGAATGTCAAACACGACTTTGAAAATAGCTGCGTTGTGACCTCGCATTTTGGCCATTGGCTAAAACATTTGAATAGCTATTAATACAAAATAGCTGAATACCTTCACAGATACAGCTTGATGTCTTTGAACCTCGTACCTGTGTCGGGACGTAAAGATTCCAAACCCAAACAACACGGTCGAGTCCACCGGCTACAATGAGGCGTTCGGACTCCCAAACGTCAAATGTCCGGCAGCCATTTGTAATAAGAAATTTGACCTCATCTGCACTCCGGCGCTCTTTGGGTGCTTGGTATATGTCCGAAACGCCTTCGATGCAGCCGGATGAAAGATCTTCCATAATTTCATTGGCATTTTTGGTCATTGACACTTTTCCCATAGTCAGAGATTTTTTCATGTCCATCGACGAAGTGATAACCTAATGAAACATATTCAAATATTGTAAGCAATTGAAGTATCATTGATTATCAATGTAAACCCGCTCCTTACCCGATCAATGGTTGGAATATACATCAGGTGAGAAACCATATCCGCGTGCACCTAATCGTAATAATAAAAAAGTTTAAGTTAGTATACTTTAATTTAAGGGTCACATCCTCCGATCAAACATTGCGACCCACCTTAAACTTTGCATAGCGAACACCCTTATCCAGCCCGACAGCATCCGAAATTGATACCGTTGGTACATCTAAAAAGCGAAATTTTGATCAAATATAATGTAGTGCCTATCGGTATCTGTATTCAAAAGCATTTATTAGCATTTATCTGCATTTACTGCTAATTCGCCGCTGTTGTGACCAAATACGGAGCGTATTTATGGCCTCCTTAACCACGAGAATCGTGACATTTCCTGAAATATCTCCCATTGCGACCACGAGCCCAGCTCCAGTAGACTTGGCATCAATATGAATCGGCACTGAGTACAGATTGGTAATCTGGCAGTATGGGTCATAGGTCGAGGTGTCGTAGAATTGAAGCTCCTTCTCGCTATAGTTCAATAATAAATTCAAACGGCCATGTAAAATTTATTCGGTTTTGAAAAAATATAAATACGTAATTAATTCGGTTTACCCGGTAGGTACCACGTATTTGCCGAGTTCTTGGACGAGCACTATATCCGTGTACCTATTTTACAAATATTTAATATTTTGTAGATATTACAGCATACAGTGATAATTTAAATCTATTATCAACCAAGCATAGTCAAGATATTTGAATTTTGTTAGCATTACCATTTGTTTGCCTTTTTATCCGCGATTTTCTGGCTTTTCAAGCTGGCTGGTCGTCCCTGTCAAAATTTAAAAAAATTGGTACGAAGTCTGCAAAAATTGCTGATTTAGGTAATTACGCTTCTTACAAGAGCTCGCCAAATTCGAGCTTTGAAGTCAGATGTCCATAAGGAAACAATTCCATCTTCACTAAAGGTCAGTAATCCTCTGTCAGGAAGCATCAGAGCACGAGTAATGGCGGTTCTATGCACTGAATATTGGATGAAACATGAATATATCTGCATATGGGTGACTTCCGATTTGACTCGACCTCATCAATGATCTTACCAGTTTCAATCGGTTTACAAGGCACCGCAAGTGCCACCGGAGGACATGTATATTCCGTCTCAGCCTTTTCAGCATATTTCTGCTGCATGAAGTCACAAAGGTCATCCCAAGAAATCTTCCCCACCCCAAACGTGTCAATCTTGATAAACAACTCCGTGAGACAAACAGGGAAATCTCTCTTGCTCGGCAATTTCAATGCCTTCGTAATGGCCGTCGTGTATTTGGCCAATGTGAGTGCCCCAGCATCGAAAACAGGTCGAATTGCTTCCAATACTTCAAGACTCAGGAGTTCTTCAATATCCTCTTCTTCATCATCCGCAATCCCCAAACCCCCTTCCCCACCTTTATTCGTTGCTGTTCTTCGCCAAACTCGGGTCAAACTCCCGAGCACGGCCGTATCCTGGAATTTCACGACCCGAATTTCTCGTTTCTTGAGCCCAATCGAAGTATCGGACTGAGTCTCCCAAACGAAACGCGGTTGTTCGATTCCGGAAAGTGGGTTGGTGTCCACTTTGGATTTGATGGGTGGGAGCGTGGGTTCGGGTTTGGATTTTTTCCCACGATTCATTTGGCCACCGCTGAAGGATTCAACGAGAGCTTCCGCGGAGCGATGGCGGCGTGGGCGAAGGACAGGCAGGACTTTGGCATTGTCTCCGAATTCTTCGTCTTCTTCTTCATCTCCTTCTTCTTCCTCTTCGGGCTCTTCTGCTAAATTGAAGTCAAAGTCATCTGCGACATTGTTGAATTCTTCTGAGCCGGAGGATTCAGCTTCGGAGTCGGGCAGTTGAGGTCGAAGTTCCCAGCGTCCACAGATTTCAAATTCGTCCGTGATGCCGTCGAGGGTGAAACGCCAGGCTCCGGTCAGCTATAAGATGGATGTTGATATTTATAATTCGTATTGACAGCATATTCATGATTCGTGGCTAATAGAACATGCGAACAATAGGCTGTACATAGATAGATACGGTGAATTGACAAAATTAAAGCTTGTTGTTGAGCTAAAATTAGTTTAGGTTAGTGGCTATATTGCCAGCACCATTCGGTAAATTTAGCGTAGGTAACTCGGAAATGGCGATAAGAAAATAGAAAAGGTAAACCACCAAAAGTATGTGTAATTTAATTTCCTAATACATGAAGCGCATTTTAAAGCTAAAGTTAGGTTAGGTTAAGTGAATTCGCATTCGGATTTTAAGAGCAAATATTTGAATCTTTGAACCTTGTTTGTGACTGGAGAGACTAATCTATGCCGACTGAGAATTGACATTTAGATACCTCAAACAACATAATTTCTACCGAAAGCGAAGCATTAGATGCATCATATCATATGTGTATTGAATAGACTAGGCATGCAAGCATGCCTCGATCTCCTGAGGCCTGGCGATATCTATGTATATTTATAAATCTATTTTGAATTTCACAAACATCGGCAGCCATATATATTTACCTCCATTTCCGCTTTATCCTCATCATCACTGGAATCCTGAAGTCCTAGGTCACAGGTTTGCCAATTCATGGTCTCCACCCCAAGAATGGACATGGACATTCGATTAAGCTCCGCATCATTTGGGAAATAAATTTCCGGTGGTTCACGTTTCTTGTGCTTTCTGGACGTCATCTTGAATGCAAAGTTTTTAACTAGTTTAAAATAAAGATAAATTTAAAAAAAATAGGTATTTTCAGTTTACAAAAATCAGTCAATTCCTCAATTGCTAAAGAAAGATAGTATTCGCTCTCCTGGTTAGCGATGGTCTACATTACAAGATACAAAGTAAAATGGATTACACTATTCTCAAATTTTAGTCGGCGATCTTTGAATTTGAATAATTTGGAATTTTTTTTAAATATAAATAAGTATCAAATGTCATTCTTGTCGCTGTTATGGTCACAATTCGAAGCGGAATTCCGCTTCAGCTTGCCGACAGTGACAGTATATTAGACTTATGAATTATAGCGAAAGCGAACGTTTATGCAATACCATCTGAGAACTATTATTGCACATTTTCCAGCTGTAGGGTGCTGGAAAACGAATTTCGACGGCTAATTATGTAATCCCTGAGTTTAATCTATTACGTGTTAACGGTAACACGTAAATTTTATATAAATGGAGATTCAGTTGTGTGTTCTTTGGTCAAGTACCTGATAAAAAATTAGCAGTAATAAAATAACAGGTCGCCTCCTTATGCTTACAAATACTTAGGTAAGTGTTTCTTTATTCATCTGTATTTGTGGAAACAAAAATTGTCATAATACATATATGAACAAGGCGAGTCGAATAAGACAAGGAACTCAAGGAATAATCCGTGTAAAATTTCTGATACAATTAGGAACTGAGATAAATACAATTCTCATCATAAAAGGCCTCATTAAAAGCGACTGATACAACTTGTCCCAATTCAAATGGTTCATAATTCATAACCTTGAACTTGGAACCTGGACAAGGAAATGTAAATTTGCATATACCTACTCATTTTCTCACCGCCACGTGTATAACCTGTGTAGAAAAATACATTATACCTAGGTACAATTCACGGTATGAATAGTAGCACCTCACAGAAATACAAGTTTTTGCAAGACGTCTCATAACCATTAGACACCAAAAGAAGATATTATTAATATATATAAAAGCCAGATGTCGATCGATCGGTCGGTGAGAAGCCCAACAACTTTTCACAACAAAGTGG
>JAQFYT010002762.1:0-12102 GCA_034694925.1 Ceratophysella denticulata
CGATTTCCATAATGTCCTCATTCGTCCAGATCCGTTTAGAAATAACCGAGCAGTAGCGACTGAAAGCCTACCCTTAAACTGGTCAACAAATTTTGCACTATTTTGAGCTGCAGTGCATTTTGACCCATAGGACGCCAAGTTGAATTCTAGTTACAATGGCTTATATAACAATTCTACTGGATCAAAATACTGCAGGTACACTGCTGATATTCAAATTAATTGCCGTGTACCTGCACTGTTTGTTTGTGGCTAATACCTATACCTCGCATT
The DNA here is from genome assembly GCA_034694925.1 of Ceratophysella denticulata. Classification (NCBI taxonomy): domain Eukaryota; kingdom Metazoa; phylum Arthropoda; class Collembola; order Poduromorpha; family Hypogastruridae; genus Ceratophysella; species Ceratophysella denticulata. Next base: position 271 of record JAQFYT010002762.1, read on the forward strand.
TCTGTTGTAACAACTGCATAGAAATGGACTGAACGAGTGACGTCACTTTTTATAGCACCTCTTTATAACCCACTAAAAGACACCAGCGTAAGTTGAAACACTAAAATAGGAAAAAAAACTACACTCGAGTACCGTAAACAAGTCGTTGACAGTAAGGTTAGTTATATTGCGCCAATTCATTGTCTAGCAGTGTGTGTATGTGCCGAGTAAGTTCTGTATAATATGTATTATCTCTCAGATGTGGTATATTGTTCCGTTTGTTATTGCAGATTAAAAATTTAACCAGCCTCTATTTTTAAATAGTAATCACTCCGTTGTTAAAACAAAATTCTAAACGTAACCTTACAGAAGTTTGCTGGTTTTTAAGCTGGCTGTGAAATAGAATTCATTTCTTTACTATTTTTATTAAATTTCATAACCTGCATCTGATTAAATATTTAAAATTGATATGCGCATCGGTGTAAAGCTTGGAAGAAAATTTTTGCAGAAACCCAGTTGGGTGTTCGTGATCTAATTTTGTGCATAATTCATAAATGCTTAAATTCATATTTACGTATTTTTGAGCGGTTAAATATCAACGAGAAATCATCAACCCATCTTCAGTATTTAAAATCAAAATATTTAATTCCAGCAAAAACTACACAGATGTATTCGGCATTCAGTCTAGAAAAATAGAAAAATAGCATACAAAAATATGATTATTTAATTTGGCCATTTCATGATAATTATCGGATAAATCAATGGATTATGCGTCCATTTACCATTTCATATATTCTTTGGAGACACTTTTAAGTGAGCTGTTAAATTAAACTCGGATACTCCTTGTAAATAGATCATCTTTCTATTTCGGTTTCCTGTTCGTCTTGAATAATTTGAAATTGACAGTACCTATCTAGGTATCTTGAGATGGACTACTGTAAATAAATGAAAAATTGATCGAAGATCCAAACATCTCTCCCTCCTGCGTCAAAAAAAAATCCCGAAAAAAAAAACCGAAACCCGGGAAAGGTTTGCCCATAGCCACCCATTATTTTACGTATGCAAGCCACGAAAAGGAATCATGAATGGATCTTTTCTCATTTTTTCCCCTTGCATTACATTGCATCGTCCAATTCAGCTCCAGTTGAGCTCTCCAATATATGTATATCTAACATGTAAGAAACCTCCTTATATATTTTTAAGGCGTTAGAAGTATAGCATAGGGTCTTGGGTCCTCCAGATCGAACATTACATCACATTACCCGGCTTTTCTCCCCAAAAAATTCACATTGGATCCACAACCGAACCCTCCCTTGTCTGCCTTCCCTTCTCAGCATGGCAGCCCATCAGCTTTGACAGACGCGGGGCTTTTCCCCTGTTCCCGGCGGATACTGATATGATTTCCTATCTCCTATACACATAACAGTCCCACACCGTGTCTGACATAAAGGTTTGAATTTGCACCATTTCCTGGAGATTCTGGGTCTGAAAATTGCAAAAATTAACTTTTTGTTTCTGTAACGAATTTTGTTGCCATTCGGAATTGTTAAATTTCTAAAAATTGCTCCAATGTTTTTAAATATTTCAGTTATACTTGGCCACAGAGATATGCGAAGTTGTTAGCAGTACCCTTACTGCTTACATATCTCTGCTTGGTCATTGTTCCATAATCAAATCAACCTAGTTATAGAAAATAGCATCTTAATTCGAGCAGGATTATAATCCCACAGTAATTTCTAGTTTTCTAGTATATCATGTATTAACAATACACTTGGTTGAAATAATCAAATTATTTAATTACCAGAGCGCTTTGCGCTTGCATGCTACTTTTTCTTCCTTAGTTACCGCTTAGCGCTTTCAAGCGCACTTATCCCCACCCTGGCTAGATTATTACCTCTCGGAATTACATTACATTATCTTTATAGGAAGTGTTGAACAGTTGGAGGGGCTTCTTCGCCTAGTAGTCTAGAGGCTACATTTCCGATTTTTGCCTTTATCTTTCCGTACATATACTACGTGCGTAAATACCCCTGGATGCGATACTCGATACTCGTCGTATACATACAAGGGGAGTGAGGCCATAGTAATAAATTAACGCGTGAGATCAGATGTCCAACGCTCGGCTAGTTCCGACCAATATGACTCATTCCGCTTCAGTTCACTCAATATTCAATAATTCCAAGTTCAATTCAATAAATACTTTTATAGTCATTAAGGTTAATGCTAAACTTGATAAGGTACTTTTAAGGTTTCAAGATCTTTTTGTGCCTTGTGTCCTGTGCCAGCCATGAATAACGTTACATGTTACAAAGGCGAACCTTAAGATAGGTTACATGCTACCATAAGCTTAGCCTAAGCAATTGTTGAGGGACGGGCTAAATAGAGAAAAGCACAGAGCTCAGCGTACCAGTAAGATTTTTTTTCGTTTTGAATTGGGATCTATTAGGTTGAATTGAAAAGTTGTAAGAAGATGTAACCATCTGCCAATGTCAGACACCCAATGAGGAGGTTCTTTGATAAATCATATGAATAATTTTTTTCCTCAAGCAAATGGATGGCTTTAGCTAGTATCTTCTGTATTATTCCTTATTGCATTCAACATTCAAAGATTTGAATGATTCAAAGATACAAGGCTACGCTAAATATACACACACAGATCATACAGATGCATAGGGAGGGTTTGGGAGAGATAGCTTCCCACGTACATATTTCATGTACCATTTACGTATTGCTTTTGAATATGAAATATGAATAATGCTAGGGCTGGTGGTGGGATATGGAACATCCTGAAAATAATGCTATGTATTTAATACATATGCCTGCTCTCTTATCTTGTGTAGTATGCTAATTCAATATTGACATTTCGACTCGACTCCAGCGAGACAATCAGAATTGAAATATGCTGGGCATTAGTCCCTAGCCCGGTTGAATATGGAATTCGGTGTTTTGTGGTTGATAAAAAAGAATAGTGTGTAGTTAAAGTCGAATACAATTTTATGGCTCGTATATTCGGTTTCTTATCTTATTATTAGAGAGTTATAGCACGAAGTTTAGCTGTCTTGGGCGTAGCGTAATTGAATTTTTATGTAAATTAACTTGTGTATTTTTGGTAGCATTACAGATATAGGGTGTGTATTTTACGTGATATTTTAGAAATAAATTTGATAGTTGAATTAGCCGGTTAGTTTTGATAAAATATTAATTTATTATAGGCTTGATTATTTAGTAAATAAATAGTTGCCGCTTCCATATGCCATCGCCATCACCCAACACATACACTATAGTAGCAGCTATTTCAATTAGGTATGTAGTTACATGCTACAAGCTAATGGTGATTCCGATGGAGTCATTTTCAGCATATTTCCTCCTATAAATAATATTGAATGTCTGTAATTCGATTCACGAACGCTGATATAACCGCCGCCATGCCAAAAGGGTAGTGAGGGTGGTGACTCTTCTGGTTTGGATGAATGAGTGTGTTTGGAAATGACATCAAGCCTTTGAGACCATTGAAAATTGAACATTTAGCATTTGAATCTTCTGAACCCTTTCCACCACAGCACAGCAGCCTCCATACCAGTTAGTGTTAGTGTCCCATTAACAAGCGTGAATGACTACTTGAGCCGTACACTATAAATTCCGAACTGAGAATCAAGTGTCACTTCCATATGCAGAGACAGTTTGCTTCCACGTTTGTAGTCAATAGTCGTTAACTCGTTAAATGTCAGAGATTGTTTAAGTTTGATGAACGAGTATTTTTGTTTAACGCTATAATTTAGGACCTTAATGTGAGCTTTTGACTTAAGGGCACGAGCGTGGTAATTGGATGTGCTGGAAATCCAAGCGTTCGCGCGGTGCGGTGGATAGATTTTGCAATTCTACATACAAAATGGTTTCCAAGTTTCAAAATAATGTTTAGTAATATTCGTAAATTCTAATTTTTTAAATTGGGTGTCGGGAAGAGTCAAACGGTCACACACGGTGGATCCATTATGTAATTAAGCGCTCTGGAAAATGGCTTCCTATTCCAATTTTGAAATACCTAGTAATAGTATTACATAGTAATATTCGTAAATTCAATTTTATAGTTATGGGGGTGTGGGTGTAGGAAATCCCACTCAGCGGTTGGTTTTTGTCGGCCTAGGAATTTAATTAGTGTCAAAATCATGTTGTTTTCACTTCCAGCCGGCTTCTATTAAGTTTAGTTTGTACAGCAGTATCAGATCATCATTAGTTTTAATGATGACGAGACCCCCATGTCCATAGACGGGTTGAATTATTGAACCAAAGCCAGAGCCAAGGCGTAATTTGATGTTATATAATGTTATATACGATCTCCATGTACTTGATGTACATTGTATACCTACCAGAGATCTCATTAGGAGTTCGGCTCACTGTGTTCGGGGAACAACGGGAAATGTAAGTGTAGTTTTCATTTTGATATCAAAATAATCGGGGCTTGGATTGGAGACATGAGCGAGCATATTTGGAATTACGAAGGGAAATTTATGGTATCATGGTGTGGCTGATTAGGGTAAAGGCGGGTGTTTGGATAGGATAATTTTCTGATATGGGTGCACGGTGGGGTGCTTTTACTATGCGGGAGGTATTGGGTGATATTCCCATGTCATATTCCAATTGTGTCATGTCTTGTAAATTTGGTTTAGGATATTTTTTACCGGATAAGAAAAAATTTACTGCAAATTCGGCCAAATGCTGGTTTCAAAACAGGCATATTAATTTATTTAGCTGGATGGCACTAGCATATGGCAATGGCAGTTTAATATTTGTAGTATTTGTTGTTTAAAAACCTGATAGTCCAATAGTCCACCGTTCCTGCTGTGAAGCAGGAAAATCTAAGTCAACTTGAATGCTGCATACATTAGTCAAGATCTTGTTTTAAAAAAATATTTTTAAAAAATCTCATTCAGAACTAAATGATGAACAATCGTTCATCCTCAGCAACGTAACCAGACCACAAATTTTCCCACCTTTAGTAAATACGATGTGAATGCATGTGCGTGCATATATGCAGCCGTACTTTTGAATTATTCTATTATTGTGGTCCAGCCAGACCAGGTATGAAGGTATGTATTCATAAATAGGGTTAGGGTATGGCATAGATGGATGTTCCTTGTAGCTCTATATGACACTGTTTGGCTTTGTATAAGAAGTATAAATACTCGTCGAATGTTTGTCTATTCAAATAAGCAAATAGAATGGAAATGGATGTCACCCAAAGCCCAGCCCAGTCAAAGAAATACGCCCAGACCAAACTTCGAAGCAGCTCAGACAGTTTTTACCATTATCATATCATTCAAGCAATTTTACGTCATTTGTGGCTGGTAAATTTGAACCTTACGAATTCAAATAGACATATTTTATACGTGAACGAAATACCCGCCCGTACGCATTCACCCACGCAATACGTCGCTATGAATCAGGAATATGAGTACACAAATTACATCGAATTTTAATAAATCGAAATTCCGACACGTAAATTACCAGGCTAGGCAAAAGAGCCAGGCCAAAACCCACTAGTAAGTAATCATATCCCGCATGCATACCCAGCTAGGTACATAATTTGTCAACTTTTTTGTCCTAGCTCCTGACATGTCCTCTTGAATGAAAACCACTTTTTTCCGAATGAATAACCTGATAACGATAAGCTACACACACTATGACGGTATCATACTTGATTCGATTATGTACCTATGGCGGAAGGACTATGAGATTTGATAGTACTTTAACTTATTACTGGCTTACCCCATAGTCAGATATAAGCCATGCCGGCACGTTTGATGGTGAATTGACGTATGCGCACACCTAAGCCCGCCCTTCCCACAAGGTCTGATAGAGATAATTGTTTTTTAATTTTAATGAGCGTGAGAAGGCCAAGGAAATTGCTTGTTGGTGTATACTTTCCGTGATGATAGCTCAATGTAATAATTGAAATGATAATGGAGCACGGGCATATATAAATCCATTGTTGAGAATTTGTAGCGATTCAAATCATTTTGAAGCGAGCAAAAACAGTGTTACAAATTCCAAACGATGAAATGCAATTATAAATTATAACCTTAAACTTTCGGTAGTAGTAACATATAGCCTTGTATTATTGCCTTGAATCGAATTCAGTTCATGATATGTAAGTATAGGTCTTGTACGACATGACGCGCCGCGACTTATATTGTAGCTTGTACCGAGTAGTATAATAAGAAAACCCTAAATGAATTATAATAGCGAACTAATAAGGAGCATATACGAAGGTTTCGGTTACATTGTCGGTACAATGTACGGACAATTGGAAAAGGTCAACGCTGAAAATGAATCAAGTCATACCATACGCCGTACGCGATGGTTTAAGAGGTTGAGCGGTTGAATGCTCAGTGTAAGCAAAAAATAATATTTATTTGGAATTATACAGGGTGATTCATGGAGTACCTACGGAAATTCGTGTGAGTAAATTATGTTGAGTAGGTAGCAGGAGCGCGGGTCACGTTTCGCGATACAAAAAAAAAGGTAACAGTGATAACGTGATTTAGAAAAATTATTCGCAACTCAGATGACATGCACTGAAACTATACCTATTTTTAGAATTTTTGTGAACATTTTTTGTACTCGAATTTTCTTAGAATATGTACGGCCAAATTACATGTAACAGTTGGAGATGCCTATTCTTAAAATTGCTCTCAAGATTTTGAAATATAAATACATGATATGCCATTCGGTAATTCACTATTTCTGACAGAATGTGAAGGCCCTCAATGCGAGTGAATTTCAAATTTGTCAGCAATATTCTACAGATGTGGCACCGCCTCACACAAATTAATCCCAATTACGGAATCACCCTGTATAAATTTTCTACCATGTGCCATGGTTAGTACATCTAGACCTGAAAACGAAAGGTGATGATAGAGCTTCCGAACCGGATTACACTACGAGACTAATTGTAAGATCCATGAATTTCAAATTAGGCTCAAAAGTCACTCAACTGGATTTTATGGCTGGAAAATCTTTTTTAGAAAAACAAAATCCAAGGTGTTGAAAAGGTGGTCGAGCCGCCGGCCCAGATCTTACAGCCGTGTAACGTGTAAGCCCCAAGTGTGAAATATGGATTTTCATTTGGTGACATTACTGGGTCGCTTTGTGAGATCTCTGATTGAATGAGAATTTGTACTACATGGCTATGGTTGAATGGATGAGATTCGGCTAGGAGATTTGTGGCATTCATCTTAAGCTTAACCCTTTTCGTTCCGCGTTTTTGTGTGTTAGATTTATATTTATAATACAATTTAAGAACGCCCCGTGTTTCCTTTTACAATCCTTTGATACGTCGCGTCTGACCAGGAAGCCCGTTAATTGTGGCATGCTCATCATTTTAAAGATTTAAAAAATTTGAAAAAATGCTCTCAATTTCTCATGGCTCTATTCTGTCTATTTTTTTCCCACCGGAAAAATGCCCGAATCAGTGTAGAGTAGAACTATAGTTTGTGTATCTTTCGTTTTCAAATCCTCATTTTTACCGAAGTTGTATGTTCTATGGTCTGGGTTTTGTCTCCTAGAAGCCCTAGACCCTTTCGTTTCCTCTGTGGCATCACATTTGCTTATTTGTCTTGAGTCAAGTCAGAAGTCGGGCAGACCGAGAATGAAGACGAATGTTCTGTCTTAATAGAATGGAATTGAGAAACAAAATATTTACCTAATTTATTTTCTTTCAAATGAGGGAGGGTTGTTGGAAGAAAAATGGTTATTTTCTGAGGTTCTCCCCAATTGAATTTCGTGGATGGATCGGGATCGGGAGTTAAATACACAATTCGATGTTCAATCGCTTATATACATTCAAATATCTGAACCGCGAAAATTCGAGACTTTAACGCAAAGTGCATTGAATTTTGATAAACCAATGCTGCTGCCGCAATTCCCGTCCAACAACGCTTACGGACATAGGTATATTCACTGTAACTGTCACAGACAAACGTCGGAAAAATCGTATAACGCAGAGCGTAGTCAAGCCAAACGCAAACCAGTGAAAACCCGCTAAGGTAGATCATGATCATATAATGTTATGAGGACATAAACATAATTTACTACTCTCTGAAGCTATAGAGCAGTATACTCCTTTCAACTGCAGTTTAGGATCTACTCCGAGAAATTTAAGGCCTGGGCCCGCACATACAAATACAATATACTTAGACTACACAATCTACAGTAGACTGAAGAAGTAATCACTTCCTTAACGGAGCCATTAGGTATTATGATTATCAGGCTGTATAGGCTTTTCTATTTCCCTCAGACCACAAGTTGAGCCATAAGAAAATATCGTATAAATCCTCAAAATGTTCCCGAGACTACTACGTGTGAGATTACTAATAGCAAGGAGGAAAAAAACAACATACATTTTCCATTTTATTCCTCGTAAAACTTTCTCTCTGTCGTATGTCGTATGCAGACGGTGGTGGTGGATGTGGATGTTGTTTCGTACAAGAATAGCTAACGTATACAGAACAAGGGCCCATGAAACAAAAGCCTATAACTTTCTTCCTTAATCGGATTTGTATGGAAAATAGTTTCACTTTCGGTTTCTCAACACATCTTAGCTGTCACTTTCGTTTCCTTTCACTTCAGAGAGCTCTCTTCATTGTTTTCGATAGTTTCATTTTATTGCGCTACTTAAAGCGTGGCTGATGGTTTGGGAAAGTGAAAGTCCATTGTCGCCTTTGTGTGTTTTGTGCATTGAACGTATTTATGGGTATTTTTTTGCGATTTAACTCAATGGTTGACGCGCTTATTGATGTTTTCGTGCGACATTTATTGAATTTTTTTGTTTAAGATTAAGTTTTTGAATTTCAAATTCGCGCCAAATTTGATAATGCTAGAATATCGAGATTACACGTTAATTATTGGTTAAATCGTTAAAGAAAAGCCAGAAGCCTGGCAACGACGTGCCAATAAGCTAGAAATTCAATTCATCAAGACATTTAATTCATACTTCTACCTAATGTAACATTAAAATTACGGTCTCGTAATTAGTATTATCTTTGTGCTCCAAGTCAAAACTTCGTAGGCCTAAATTAATCAATAATTCTTAATGCCAAAGTATAAAAACTCTGTTCGACTTCAAACAGGGTATCAAAAATCACAGTTACATTATAATTCTGCACCCTACAACTGTAGCTTTAGACTTGACATTTGGCTCACAGAAGAGGGTGACTATGTGAGAATACGACACTTGAGAGCAGGAGGGGTTAGGTGATATACGTAAGTTATAATTTGAATTCAGATTGCAGGAGGGGTTGAGGGTTGAGAGAATCTAGAGTTAGGATGAAACGTGAGCTTTTTGCCAAGCTGTGTGTGTATTTTGGTATTTTCCCCTTGTGTCCCTGTCTTATATTATAACTTATGATAATAAGAATTTTTCCGGTTCGGGTCAGAACAATATGTGCTCTGAAGTCATGTGCATACTATCCAGGGTATATGGTACATATAATATCGGTTTACGAAGTACTTCGCAACTGCAAACGTCCATGCTGTCTGCGATGGGGCTGTTTTGGGAATATTACGAAATTTTCTTGTACAGTGGTTACTTAAATAACTAAGTATTGGCAAAAATAACATAAATAACGAGGCAATCACGTTATATTTAGTATTGTTCCAATTCTCAGTTAAACATACTTTTTTATACGTGGCTTTTAACGAATGACAGTCATTAACACCGTACAATGTATCAAGTCCGACACACGCCCGTAATTTGCTTGTATTTTCATTTGAGTGTAATTCAGCGTCAGCCTGTACGAGTTTTCCAGAGCCCATCAGGTCGCCTATGTCCTGGTAATGTAATTTGAACTGAACTTTACATTACATCTTGTTGCTTGTATATTTTTTTACAACCCGACTGCCCAATATCAATAGATCACAATGAGGAATGACGAGTTCAAAAAAAAATTCCAACTTTCCCAAAACAACCCCCGCAACAGCAACCCTATCTGTTTAATATTTTATGCATTTAATATTAGTCCCCGTCTACCCGGACCTACTTGAAAATTTCAAATAATGCTATGGGCATACATACATGTTGTACCGAATCCATGGCAAATATCTGTCCCCAATGCATTCCAGGAAAAGCGTCTCCAAACTCCAATAGTAGTATATCTCCCGGAGTAGTTTTATATGCGGAGGGTTTAGTTTAGACGCGCAGGGTAAATATATGGAATTCCAGGAAAGGGTGTAGGTTGAGTAACGTGTACAACGTAAGCACTGCGGACCTACGTAAATTATGACCTCTGGGTGCCCATACACCAATTTCATTTACAATATTTTTCGTTGAACGATTTTTCTTGTGAATCTTGTTTCAAGTCAGGATATCGACTCATTTATAATGCAGTAGATTCATGTCTGCTTCAATTTCGTGTCGTTTGGATTTTCGAGATCTCGAAAGATTTAAAATATCATAAATTAAAAAAATACAGCTGCGAAACTTCGAGCTACCTCTATTAGTGAAAAATAAATTAAAATGACGAATTTTCTAAGATATTTTGATAACAACCTAGGTAATACGCTCCTTCATATATGTGCTTCGTTCCAATTGGCCGAAGCTTCTCTTGATCTTGTTCCAAATTCACAAGCAGTGTTTTGGGAGCACCCCAAGCTCCTCAACCCACGAAACACGAAATTAGCATTTTTCTATACAGGGATTGCTTCATAAATTAATTCAATTTGGTGTCAGAAACCGCATGACACACAGGATAATTTTCTATCTCCCGGTGACTTGGCTTCGACTTGGCTGTAGATTACCCAAAAGCTGGCTTGGCTCGGCACTCGGACATGATATATAATATGGTATACTTACCACTATTTTGTCACGTTCACATTCAGATTCAAGCTATGAGCTATGGCGGATGTGTGTTGAGGAAACAACAATACATGGGATCGAGCTAGGGCAATGCCTTTGACTGACGTGGCAGGAGATTAGAAGGGTTTTTGGTCTGAAAGAACCGAGGGTGTTCCGATTAGAAGAACGTGACATGGGACTTGGACATGGTTTCTCACACCAGGGCATCTAGCCAGACCTCAGCCTACACGAATGAACATTGCTTAAGTTTTTTCCATCAAATTGAAATATGGATAACTTTCCACGTTCATTTTCGGAATCCATAGTCAAGTCGCCTGTACATACATTAGTTGTAGTAGGTACCAGAGATTGATTATTCAATTTTTCAAAAAATCTTGCTACAATGTCCATACTTGACCAGGAGAGAGTGTAATTAATTTTGTATCTAGATTTTAAGTATATCAAGGACGTTTCTTTTTGCGCACTTTAGTCAATGCGTGAAGTCCATGGCGTGCTTGTATGTATGATCCATAAGCACAGCTTAAAAGTTAGCCGATTGCTATTGGTATTCGTTTTTTACAGGATTTTTTATATACATATGCATAAACGCGGTTAGGCTAGGCTAAGGCTAACCTCTGCAGAGATAAGGCTGTGTCTGCGTGAACTCTGTAGCATTCTGAGTCTGTGATAGACAGACGCATCCTGTATATTCAATCTATCTATGTTACGTAATCTCAACAGGATTGAATTTTGTAAAAGGCTGTAGGAGGCAAACATAGAAATCCAATTAGAATTAACGAGAGGAAGCTCCTTGTCGTGCTTCTTTTGATTTCCATGAACAGGGATTTTGTTCGATTTCAAAATGCATTGTTAATGTTCACAGGACAGAGTGGCGAAGGAAACAGCGCTGTTAGGCTAACCATAAGCATGAGCATAACACCAAGTTATAATTAATAGATTATACGAGCTCTTTTTTTGTGCAAGCTCATGTGGACGAAAGGAGTTTTCTCAGTCGCTGGTGC
>JAQFYT010002763.1:0-12101 GCA_034694925.1 Ceratophysella denticulata
TGTTATCTAGACTTTTGGAGCACCCGACAGGCATCCGGCTTGTTTGGGGCCGGCGAAGCCGGGGGCCCCAAACATAGAATGCTTGGAGGGTGCGGGACTAGCGGAGCGTCAGTAATAATCTGTTTCAAGCTGCTACGTTTTTTCCCCGCTATTTTTTGTGCTCGCTATGTTTTTTCCCCGCTATGTTTTTTCTCCGCTATGTTCTTAGCGCTATGTTCTTTCGCGAAATCCAATTGAGTGCCAACATAACCTAACCAATGCCTTTTGAACTGTGGCTCATTATACCGTCACGGTATGGTCATTTCCCCAGTCTATGAGGGGATAGTTGTAGCCGGAGTCTAGGAATCACTACGGTTGCAAGCGAGAGGCATTTGAAACCTTGCGCGGAATTGTCGGATTATGAATTTGTGTTCGACGAAGTGTTGGAGCTCCGACTGTGAAAGTAACTATCACTGTATATTTACCATATTTGAGTACTTTCCCCTCCATTCCCCTTTTCTCATTTTGACTTCCTGGGCATACCCCCAAAAACTTCAAACTCATGATTTCTTGACTTCTTTTGAATTTAATTTACATAATTTTTCACTCACGACTGCCAACCCACTACCGAGTCATCGTTTTTTTTTCTAAAAGAAAAATGTGCTTCTTTTTTAAAGCTCAAAATAATATTTTCTTCCAACCTCTCTTTTCCCAATATACTTTCTTCTCGCGTGCTGGGAATCTGTAGATGTTGAAATGAAACGAGTCCTCGTATTTTCAAGGCTTATGCTTCCACGTCATCACATCATTCCAGTCTTAAGCGGGGTAATGTATTACTTCCAACCTACCCCTGAGGTCAAATAAATGGGCACTTACAATTTTTGGGGTTGGATGTTGGATGTAATCGGTGGATAGGCACAGGCGATGTTTCACTGGAGTTGACAATTCAGGAATTCAGTACAGGGTATTTCATAACCTACCCACCCAGCCCGAATCAATATATTGAGTCATAAAGAACCTAATTCCGACCTCATGACCAGACAAATTGTCCTAGCCATGTCATGTCATAATACCAGGTTTTTGCTGTTTTTTTTTCGGAGTTGAAAGGGACTGGGCGTGGACGCGTGTGTGTACACGACGTAGTATCTAATTTTTTCTCATGAGTCCTTGTTTGTTGTTAAGGCTTTTTTGAGGACCGTGTGCGGTTGTTCGCGTGACTGAAAATTTTCTTTTATTCTGATTACTCAGTCCGACCCGAAACCCCCTCAGACCCAAACCCAGGTAGAAATGATTCTCGTGTATTTTTATTGCAGGCCTGTCAGATTCGAGCACGGGCATCCTTCATTACATTACCTCAACGTAGAATAATGTTGTATAATTTAATCTCCTACCTGGTCGTCGGGCTGAAGACTAAAAAAGTCAGGGAAATCAGAACAATTTGTGGATTGGAAATTAGAATGCTGAATTTAGAAACTAGAGCACGCTTTCTTTTATAACGGGTTAGGGTTAGGAGGGCTTATTCCCAAGAATCCCCTATGCAAAAACCTCTAATGAGTCCACACGAATAATTACTCGGTACCGAACGTCACAACATATAGAACCTTGAGGTAGGTCTAGATAAATGTAATTGGACAATGCCTTCTGTACTAGATACCATTATTTGCTGCGATTTTTTATCGAAATGTCTATAAAATACAATTAGGTCAAAAAAATTGGTAATTTGCATAGTGCTCAATTTTCACTAGGACCTAATTTTTTTTTCAAAAAAAAATTACGAATTATCATTAGTTATTTTATTATCAGACAGTTATCAGAGTGAAGTGGTGATCGTCGTGGCTTTGGCTGGGAATGTCTGTCTGGTAATTTGAGTGTATGCCAAAGTGAGTTGTAAGTTGTAACACGGGCGGGGGTGGTAGCTTTGAGGTGGTAAATATTGTACAAACCTATGCGTTAGCAGTCTAGGATCCCGAGACGACGTCATAGTTTGGTTTGATTAATGTAGAGAGATTGACAGATTTTTATTGGCAAGGATTTCACGAATTCAGAATTTAGTTTGAAAACCTTTCTTGGCCACGCCACCTTTTGCCATTTTACTGATAGTAGGAAGATTAGAGTTATATCATTTATTTGTAGAGATTGGGTAAAAAACTGCATTTGCTTTGGCAAGCATGACTGCAGTTTGTTTAAGTTTTGGATAGATTTCAAAATTGAAAGTGACTTTCTGTATTACTTGTTCGACGTGTACTACGCACGGTGGATTTTTTTGTAGCCTCCACGCGTCAGACCGGGGGATAAATGATGTGTCTATTTTTATTCAGTGGAGCTATTTGAGTACAGTGCCTGAATTTGAATTGGTTTATTATTTTACGGTAAGACGAAACTACCTGGGACACAACTTCCGTCCGAAATATATTTATGGACCCTGGACTGGGGTCCAGTCCAGGGGTGAGACCGTGCTGATTGTCATCTGACACTTTCCTTATTTTTTTGTGTGTAAATGCATTTAAAAAAAGAGAGATTTACGTTTATTTATGTTTTTCCTAAAGTCATGCCAGTTGGAAACCCGAAACAGTCGGTCATAGCCAAGGCATTGCATGTTTGGGAAAAATTTCAGAGGGTTCCAGGCCATAGTAAACCCTATTTAACTTTTTATACACTTCCACTCAGAGAAAATCCTATTGTGGAATTCAATGTAATAATTTGTGAGGCATACGACGTGCCCAGTCGCCTTGATCTTGATTGGAATTTTACCTTTCGGATTTTTGAGCCTATTACTTGATTAATATATTTTGTTGTTTGAGCTAGTGCCGAAATATGCACGGCACAATGCAAAAGAACATCGGAATTTGGTATGATGGATTATGTCTCCGTTTTTCATTTTCATACGGCAAGGCAAAGGGGACGATAGTCTAACTTAAGTCGTTGTGAAACACAGTGAAAGTGATGATTAGATTCCAGGAAAAGAAAACAAGTTACGGAATAGAGATTTTTCGTGTTTGGAGGGGCCGCACAAAAAAAATTAAATTTTCTCCTGTCAAATTCCTAAAAGCTCGTGGTGATGGGTCTTGGTTGGGATATACGACTCGAACTACGAACCTTTTAGGCCTTTTCTTTCCCCAGCACCGCGGCACACGCCTGGCTGACTTGGGTTAAAGTGCCTATACCATAGTAAACCTTCGATATATGTAGCTTTCAAATATTATACCAACTTTTGTGTGCTGAGACATGGAATCATCGAAACCAAACCACCTCGAAAGGGTTGAAATTTGAAAAAAAAAATCACAGGGTCGGGTCGCGTCGGTCGGTTGAGTGACTCCTGTCTGATTCATATTTAAGATTTTCCTTTCACCCTGTTACCTTGTCCCTATAGGATGAGATTCAGGCAAGCTTATTTTTTGTGTATCTTTCTTGGGGTGTGTAGTGGGTGCTTCCAAGGTTTCCATATGATTATACACAAACTATTGTTGTGTTTGTGGGAAAAGATGATTCATTCTTTGAAATTTGAAAAGTCTCTTTTGTTTGAAATCAGACTGTGGAGAAAAGACAAGTTTTATTTATTACCCTTGTCTCCATTTTATTCTTTATTTTTTTGAGTGTCTTGGTGTCTGATCCTTGAGGAAGGATGTTAAGGCTATTTTACAAAAATGTGCAGAGTGAAAGCTTATTGAGTGAAAGTTTGTATTCTTATAATAACAGGTCGAAAAATCAAATACAAATAAAAGTTTCAAATTCAAATAGCTACAGATTTCTGTATTTTCTTTCGAATTTCAAAAATTGCCCAAAATTCGAAGGCATATTCCGTAAAATAGCTGTAACATAAGCAGAGGTATATTTGAATTGTGCCTTCCATTTGACTCGTCCCTTTATGAATTTATGAATAAAAGAGAAAGTAGGAGAATAACAACATTCATTTTTCACACTTTACAAGGAGAAACATGCATGAAACCCCTTTTGTTTGGCAAAAAGAGAGAAAGCCGAGGTCTTGGAAGCTTCGAAAAACTCGAAGACTCGAAAGGCTTTAGAAAAAAAAAATCACATCACTCCTCCTTCGTCTTTTCTCCATTCTTTTGAGAAACACCATGCTGTGATTTCTCTTCTGCATGCAATAGCACTCTCACCAAGGCTTTTTCACTCTTTCTGGAGGGATATAGTATGCGATCTTTATGTGGGGGTCGCATGAGTTTTATTCCTAACCTAACACATTGGTATTCATTTGTGTTTGCTGTTTTAGGAAAACGTGTGCGATCGCAGGGTTACATATTATAACGTTATTTTTTTCCTTACACTTTCTCTCCTAAGCACGAACGAAACCGAAAGTTAGGGTAATTTTCAGTAAGTAAAGTTTTTCTAGCCAGAGTCGCGTACGTACGGCTGAGTGGGTGAGATGGAGACAGAAATTATTCTTACTAGATTATCTCCAGCTATGAAAACTATTATGCTGACATTTATGTTTCTGTACTTTGGCGTCTGTTTGGCGACATTTATTGTTACTGTATGCAGACCAGTTTAGTCGGAGTATCGTGTAGGTTGTATTTGCCAATGCCAAGTCCCTGGTTCTTTTGAAATTAGAATGTTGCAGATTTATCTTGTAAGAGACGTTCAAGGGTCCACATCCCAGCATGTTGGGTCTCTTATTCGTGATCTGATTGGTTGCGTAAATGTTAGGATCCGAGTCCGAAATCGCCCATTGGCCAAAATAATATATTAAAATTGATGCGGTAATTATACCGAGCTTCAAAGTAATAGCAGTTTCCTAATCTAACCTTTGTTATCCAAGCTAGATGTATCCATTTTAACAAGGTTAGGTTAGGTTAATGACACAGCTGAAGCGCTGAAAAATTACCAAAATTTGTTCAATAAAATGTATTAAATCACTAACCTAACTAACATAACCACACCCTCATCATTTGCGATTTAATTATGTTAAGTTATGTTAGGTTGGGTTTTCGAGTATTTCCACCTTTCAAACATGCATTTCGGGCATTGGTTGTTTTTGAGCTCTGATCCTGTTCACTATGACGCCGGTTCGATTCCTATGAGGAGAAATCTTTTTGATTCACATTTGGGAATAAATACATGATACCAAACCTACTGTATATTGTAGAGTGGTTGCGAGTTATGAGTCGCCCTTGTTTCTTAAAATGCAATTATTATGAATATTCCATTACGGATCACAAATATTTGCCTAGTTTCCCGACAGTCTAAGTGAATAAAATACAGAAGGAGAGAGGTTTGAGTTTCAATTCATGAGGGACTGTAAATAAAAGATCCATTTCTGTACACGATACGTAATGTAAGTACAAGGTAGTAAGCATGAAAGGGTGAAGCCCTCTCACTCCAATCCAATGTCGAACAGTCTAACCCTTTTCATGTTTCATCGCTGAATTGAGGATTCACCCGAAAAAATAAAATAAAAAAACAAAAGTTTTCACGGGAAAGTGCCCGAGAAAGGCGAGACGAAGCAGGATGGTTCGAAGCTTTCGGTGTAAAAGAAAATATGGGTGAGTAAACAAATGAATGGGAGTCATACCATAACGTGCACAGAGGCACCCATGCGCTTGATTTTTTTTTCTTTCTTTTTTTGTAATTTTTATATGGAGGGTGGTTTGGTTTGGTATGGTTGCATTTTACGTTACCCGGGTTCGTTCGGGGAGACCCTGAGCTTAGGAGTGAAAGCCCTCGTCTATCCGTAATAATAATGAAAACCGGGGGAAATGATTGGTTCTCATTTTTTACCGGATGACTATCATCTTTTGGTGCTCGCCGTAGCTTTTTTCTTCCCCCCTCCGCTATTCTCCCCATTATTACACAGGATTTTTCCATTAGTTTTTGAGCTCAGGATCGATCTGGATCTACCGGATGATGAGATGAGGCAGAGATGTATTTATGTCTCCTGCATGTCTCCATATTTTTTAAAAAACTTATTTAACCCCTCCAATTTTTCCTAGGGCTACAGAATTGTCTGGAGTTTGGGACAGTTCGTAAGCGTCAGAAATGTATTACGAAATGCGAAAACGCAATTTTTCCCGAAATTGAACAAAAAATTAAGATTTTCACCCTGTAAACGAGGGCTGATCCAAAAGTAACAAGTAACTGTCTAATTTAAGTAGAATTCGAGCGCGACCACCCAGAAGGCTGAGATTCATTGTGCGAACAGCGCAAAATTTTAGCTTTCCAAATGCTTGCAACCAAATCCTACAAAAATAAAACCGTTATTTTTGTAACAACCCTCGTATATTGAAGCATCGTGCAAATGTTCGCCGAATTTTGTCGTGAAGCCCAGACTTGTAGATGCTCCTCCGACCTCCTGCCAAGCCCTATGTTAGTTACATTTAAATTAGGCACTATTTCACGACTCACTTTCACCCGTATCGGACCGTTGAATCTTGAATAAAAGGGAAAAAGACTCCATGTAGCCCCTAATGTGTCTCTCCGCCGTGATGTGAGATTATTTTTCGTATTATTTCTCCCCTTTTGAGGAAAGAAAAAATCGAGAAAATAAAAATACATTTTTTCGTCTCCCCTCATCCCCCATTTTTCCATCATCCCCTCCAACTATTTTTATGAGTCACTCTTATAGTGAAAACTTCAACCCTTTGAGCTTCGAAGCTTTCGAAGCGTTCGAAGCTTTTCGAGACCCAAGTCCAATGTCAGGGTTTTAGGTTTTAACGTTGAATGTTGAATATTTTATTGACTGAGGGTTCGCGTTTAGTTGGCTCGAGTACTATTTTCATTTCAATCTCATCTCTTTTGGCTTCAAAAGTTAAATCGAGGCGTGTAGCGGAGCGAGACGGACTTGGGAAGCCCATATGCATAAGTACACCATGTATATGGAAATGAGGTGGCGAAATGAGAAACAAGTTCAAAAAGTCTCCAGTCGGAGGGTGCATAAGACAAAAAAGATATAATCACTCAACTAGGAAGAGTCCTGGGATGGAGACTTGAGTTATAAGAACAGTAAAAAAAGTATAGCTACTACCTTTTTGTCTCGAGACGAAGTGACTCTATTAATGGCCATTAATTTAGCCATGGATGAGGGTTCTAGATTCTATGTTAGGTTCTAGCCAAATTGTCAAGCCAAACCAAGACGTTTACGGACATTTCGTCTTGGCCTATGTTGCTTCGTGCACGGCACAGCTAAACAAAGCATATTTTTCAATTTTTTTTTATGAATTTTGCTCACGTAATCAGAAAAACTCATGCCTGTAAGCCCCCCTTTGTCCCCAAAGCAGGAACAGAAGAGACCAATCTATTATACATTATTGGATTGGGTTTTGGTTTTTCTTGTTTTTGTTGAAACTGATAGTATATCTCTATTACGGAACCCCAGAACCCCAAAGCCTTGGAGTCTCTTATTGCCAACAGCAGCCAAGCCAGCCCCAGCCCCCTCGGCTTTGAGGTTTTCTCAATTTTGAAATGTTGATGATGATGAGTTTCCTGCTTTTTCATCCCCGCACTCGAACGTTGTCTGAATTTACAATTACTCTAGATATATATAAGGCTTCCCTGGAAAAAATTAACGTTTTTATTACCCGACCCGGGGAAATAGCAATTTTTTGGTAGGCTGTAGTCTTTGCCAATATTTTAAAATAAAATAAAAAATTCGGTCAGCAATGGCCTCCTAATTTTAAATTACCTACGTTAAGATTTTTAAGATGTGGTGACAAGTCTTTGACTTTTTCTTTGGGGTTCTCGCTGAACGTTGAGAAAGTGCAGAGATGTAATGAAAAAAACAGAGAGCTAGAACTTTTTTTGTCACCTGTCTCGTTGAATTGTCGTCAGAATGAAGGGGGGAATAAGTAAAAATGGTGGAGAAACGGAATCAAAGGCACTTTTCTCTTTTGTTCCTACTTTCCACTTGACTGTAAGTCAAATATTCTCATTTTCTTAGTCAAGTTCTCAATATTGGAAATTAACAAGCTATTTCGTGGTTCCATCAATAATTAGTTAACAACGGTTTACGACTTGTATTTATTATTACCCAATTAAATATTTTGAATGTACAATTTTTTTTTGTTTTAAAAAATATGCAAATATCCCCTCAGATGAAGCATCAAAATTAAAATTTACACTCAAAACCAAACAATGTCATGTACTGCAGCTTCGCCTTGGTTTTTAAATAACTTATAAACTGTACTACTTAACGTAGGTAACGTACTAAAAAGTTAAAAATTGTAAAATATTAATGTAGGTATTCGGTGTCTCAAGGCCTGCGAGTACTTGAGTAAGCTTCACTATTCGAAGTTCACTTTTCTCTTTACTTTTTCCTTGGTGAAAAATAAAAGTTGGTTTGGTATTTGAAGGAAGGAACTTTTTTTATATTTCAAATTTCTAAAACTTTGATATTTTTCTTTGACTTATAACCCCCCGTCCTTTCTTCCTGACTTCCCTGAGAACAAAAAAGAAATCTCTGTTTACTTTTCTACTTTTTCTCAACCCTTTTCTTTTCTTCACTCATCATCATCACTCTTCTCTCTGTGCCTTGCCGCCGCCTAGTTATAAAGTCAAAGTCACACATAGTCAAAAGGGACGCAATCAAATCCTCCTGACTTCCGTGTGTCCCAACCTCAGCCCAAGAAAATTACCATTACTGACTTGGAACTTGGAATTAAAATGCATTTTTAAGGCTAGTGGCCAGTCTCACCTCACCCCAAATTGGTTACGTTAGCTAATTGACACAACCTGTCACACGTTTACTTGTCCAAATCGAGTAATATTCGTCCAATTGACATGTACAATACGACGTTGGAAAGCCAAAAGCTTGGTTAACAAAGTGTGGGCAACAATATTAGCCGTAATTATAATATTCATGCGAAACCTTAACTGCAAACTTCTACATTATGATTTACTATACTAGCGTTAATTAAAATTTGTTCTCAGGGACCAGCCTTGATTAACCAGGTTATTGCCTATCCAACGCCGTATTGCATGTGTCATTCGGACGAATATTACTCGATTTGAACAAGTAAATCTGTAACAAGTTGCGTCCGTAAGCGAACATTAGAAATTTGGCGCGAACGCCAACACAATTCAAATTTTTGCTAATGAAGTGCACAGATCCTTTGATTTTTGATACGGCACCGAGCATGACCGATACAGATACATACACAGATACCTATGTTAGATCATTTTGGTGGACGCCCCTGCATTCTGCAATTCTGGATTTATGACAAGGCTTGCAGGAGGGATAATGGATGATGGAACTTAAACTTTGAGAGCCTCCACTCATACTTTCTGAGTGAGGTAATTTATCCCTGCCTGAGTCTAATATCACTCTACTACACAGAGGAACATATAGGACACTCACTGGAAAGAATGATAAAAATGAGTTCACTTCTCTCAAGAAGAAAAAAAGCCTTCGTCTTTGAGATCAAAAAGGCAGAATTTTATTAGATTTATGAGATACATTTGCTCCAGCACACCAGAAGAGAGACTCATCTTCTTATCATCTATTACAGGAGCACGCGGTTCAAAGATGAATTATTCCTAGTACAGATATTCCTGACTGAGTTGGCTTATCGAATTAAAACAAATCTTTAGAGCTCTTTTCATAAAAACCATGTTACACGACGCTTGAGGATGCTCTTGACAGGGTTGATGGTTGAATCTGTCATGTAATTCCCATTGTGTATTGTGGACTAAATCCTAAATCTAAATGTTTGTTTACTCTGTTCCTGACAGATTTTTATGCACAAGTCTGCCATGCAGCTCCAGCAGCAGCAACAACAACAACAACAGCAGCAGCAGGCCGTGGTGGCTCAGCAACAGGGTCAAACTCATCATGGTGGACCCGGTGGCCCGGGTCAACATCTCCACCGACCAGGGTCCGTGAGTTCCGTGGGCTCAGAGTCCGGAGTCTCGAAGCCGCATCAGTGTCAGCAATGTCTCAAGGCCTTTTCCTCCAATCACCAACTCGTCCAACACATCCGGGTCCATACTGGGGAAAAGCCCTACAAATGCTCATACTGTGACCATCGATTTAAGCAGCTCTCTCATGTCCAGCAACATACTCGGCTTCATACAGGTATGCCCTAGTTAAAAAAATAAACGTAATTAACCAGGACGGCAGTTAAACTGTTTACAATTTTGTGAGATTGATGATTCTGGAGTTTCCAGTACATTTTCAAGCTCTGTTTAGCAAATTCTTCGATATTTTGTTCGTACGGTGCGCTGAGGTATATCTTGGAGAAATAAAAGCCGCGGCCGCCGAGAAGCAAAGAAATTGGGGCGCTGGTACACTGGTCTTTGACGCAACGGTTCATAGATATGAAAAGGAAACATGGACAAAAATACCCGACCTAGGGCTTAATTAAGACAGAATCCGTTATCTCTTCATTGAATCAATGCATCACCGGAGCCTAGAGAGTCATTAAGACTCCTATATTTGTGCATGTAAAATATTCCAAAACTTTCCCAGGCTAACTATTTGTACAGAATGCCGGCTACTGAAGCTTCAGGTTACGCAATAATAATAGGTACCCAAGTGTCCATTCGAGTATAAATTTGAATCCTTCTGGATTCAATCATTACGTATTCAAATCTCGAAACTTAGACAGAATAAGCATTGCATAATATGATGTCGTCCCTTACAGGCTTTCGTTTCTTTGAAACAAATGCTGCATCCCAGTGCACACATAGTAAATAGAAGGGGTTATCCCATTACTTACTCACATTGCACACATATATGAAGTGTCTGTATATATCTCCCCAGCCTAATCTCTCCGAAATAATATTTCAGAATATTCAAATGAGTTCGGAGTAAGTACTTTTTCTGTAGAAAATAGAATATGAGCCTATATCCAAATTTAAATAAGAGGTTCTTCTCGTATCTCTCTGTAGTTCTGGACGCTACTGTCTTGTCTTATACCAAATTCTCCTGTATGTACT
Source organism: Ceratophysella denticulata (assembly GCA_034694925.1). NCBI lineage: Eukaryota > Metazoa > Arthropoda > Collembola > Poduromorpha > Hypogastruridae > Ceratophysella > Ceratophysella denticulata. The sequence goes on from JAQFYT010002763.1 coordinate 10,867, forward strand.
TGTGTTGAAATTAGTCATACACATTTAATACTAAAATAGGGCGGCTGTGCGTCAAAAAGAGCATAGCTAGCATTCTTAATCAGTGACAAATGTAACATTAGGCATTCTATCGTTCGATGTAAAAAACTGTACACGTAATGTAATAAGATCAGCATAATCTTATGTTATAAAACGTATTCTGTATCTAGTCATGGGTTAAATCGCCCTCATTGTTTTAGTATAAATACAGAGCTAAAAGACTTAATAAATCAGTACTCGATTGGACCCGAATCGATGCTCACTTGTAAGCCGGCTGAGAAAGCTTGGTTTACATTTTATTCAACACTTAGGTAAACTAATTTAAATTCCTGCCTCTCGACTATCCCCCTTCTGAGAAGAAAACACTTCACGTGATTCTATCTAGTCGTTAGGGCGGAAAATATTTAGGCAAGGATTACCTATTTGGAGAAAACCCAGTACAAGGCTTTATGCATAACCTATCCTTCATCACAAAAAACTTTATCCAAATATTGTGTTGTCATTCCAGCAAATTTTCAAAACGATTGGAGTTAGACGTGTGACATAGACTGCGGTAACGGTAATGACGAGGTTTTTGAATCTCTTGCCCAGATCAGAATGGAGACTGGGTCCGGCCCTGCTTTCATTCTGTTTCCTTTCACCCGAGTGAAGAGCGTATTTTCTGGTGGGTGGGAGGGCACGGTGGTGGTCGGAGTGGATCCATTCCCGTGCTCATCTCGAGGGATTATTTTGGAGCGCCGGGAGAGAGTGGCACTTTGGGTCTCCCTCCCCGCACCCCTGCAGGGGGCACTTCGTGACTCCATTGTCTTACAACCACCACTATCAACGGCAGCCAACTGTCCCTCCCTACCTCATCCCCAGCATCCGCAATTCAAATGAATTCAGACCAACAACCACCGTTTCTTCACTGGCATGACAAGTGATCCAAGTTCTGGAATTTCATTAATCATAGCAATCATCCTTCGTCCTGGGTCGTGAGTCTGTCACATGTTCATCTTTCAGTGCCCACCTATGTTCGGTCAGAATTGGGATTCAAAAATTGCTATCCTTCGGCTACCGACTACCGAAGCACCCAATAGCCGCCGCACCAAAAGCCGCCGCGCAATAGCCGCCGCAAAAAAAGACGCCGCTGGAAAAAGCCGCCGCTGGAAATAGCCGCCGCAACAAAAGCCGCCGCTGTCAATAGCCGCCGCAACAAAAGCCGCCGCAACAAAATC
>JAQFYT010002764.1:0-12097 GCA_034694925.1 Ceratophysella denticulata
TTACAGAGTTCCCATGTACGTAGGAGTTTATAGATTAAATATTTCGTTAAGTTTGGTATAATGCGGAATAGTAGCTATAGAACACAAGTGGCGTTACCGAAAACCCTAGTAGTGGTGGGACCCAAGTAGATTCTTGCGTGTCAGTTCAGTGTCGCGCGGCTGTATTTTGTTTTCTTTCAATACGTTCGTTCTAAATACTCTAAGATAAGAAGGTATAGCTTTACCTGAAGAAGAATGTCAATTTATTAAGCGTCGCGTCGCTACGTGTTTCCGAATATGAGCTCGAGACAAATTAAATCATTCATCTAGTAAGTATACTCAACCTGAAAATGAAATAATTCAGTTAAATACGGTTTGAAAGTGTCCGGACTGATAACTCGTACGAAAACTGTTTTTACGAAATGTAATATGCATATCCTCTTCCGCGTATGCCTTCCATTATACCAATTTACTTGAGCTTCAGGAATATATTTTTATCCAGATCAGCTCATGACTGGAAACGTGAACTAGTTCAATCTTCAATCAATAATGCACATATATTATGCAACAGTCATGTCATTAAGTATGCAGGTACTTATGTTGTGCATTGTCGAAGCGGAGGCTATGTAACTGAATAGCCAACAAGGCCGCCTGGCATCTACGACGACCCCAATTCTAATATTTCATTACATTAGGGAGATTTGTTCATCCTAGGTTAGAAGACTTGGAATTTATTTTTGATATCATAATACATATTATGTCCGGTGACGAAATGGTTTACTAAAATTATTCAGTAATGGTGAAAGCTTAGTAAATAAGATGGATGCAATTATTAACGTAGATACGTATAGTACCTACATCATACAAATTGACATAAATCAACCATAACATCAATACATGATTGCACAACGTATAAAAATATTTTATGCTCTACATTGGCCGCACCAGCGTGCGTAGATTAACATATACAGATGTGTACGCTTCAGCTCAATATTACATACCTAGAAGTGTTTTCAGAATTCTATACATCATATGTTGCACTTTGAAGCGTTAGGGTAAGCCCCGAACTAACCTTTTAAAACCAAACCTAATCGGAGTCAAAATTCGGGTTGTACTGTCCTAATATAACTCTGATTGGCTACGTTTCTTATAAACCATGTTATTTTTAGGGCTAGGCTAGGATCCGATTTGATTATTATTGGAGCTCAAGATCAACCTAACCTAACCAAAGTTATATGCCTATGGCTCTTAAAGCCCGGAAAGTCTAACCAGATTGGTAATCGATGTGAAGTTTCTTTCCGCTATTCTCTTCTCATGCTTGAAAAGTTTGCAACTTACAATATAATAACCATCACCCGATATCTGTTATGCAAGTTCAAGCGGTGGCAAATTAAAACCTTGGGATCAGAAGGGCGACCTAATATATTTAGTCGATAACTTTGAGGTTAGTACACTACCGACAGGAATGACATTGTCCCTCCCCCTCCTACGCTATTTTTTTCTTTAAGGAAAAATAGATATTAAGATTACTGACTCAGGCATTGTATTTTGTATTGCGTACTTGTGGATAATGCAACCTAATTCTGGGAAATATTTTACAATATCCTATAAGTACTAGTACTATGAACTCTCGGCAACGAAAATGATATACCAATTATATCGACACAAACCACGTCCGAAAGAAATCGAATTTAATTTTTATTGCATACACATAATAAACTATTCTTAATCTTAACAATAATGTAACTTTACTGAAATAGATTTCTTCCGGGTTATTAGTCGACTTCCAAGATCCTAGGAATTCAACCCATGCATCATCACCATGTATTCAAAATCATAGACATACAACACAGATAAAACATAACCGTTTAATTATGGCCTGGTCTGGTCATATTTGACAATCAACTGAATTCATGGAACAGAGAATAAACCTTATTATATTGAGAGACAGAAACGAATACAAACGAATACTTTGTGCGAAATCCTTTACTCGAGTACATTGTCGTTGCTAGCCGTTGCAGGATTATCAGACCCAGTCAAGGCGCTAGAGACAGCCAAAAACTTTTCAAGAAGTTTGTTCTTCTCTCGTTCTAGTGCTGCTAGATCACCGACTTGTCTAATGAACGTATCATAATCTTCCTGCAATTTCTGTACAGTCTCTTCCGTCTCTCTGCCCATTCCGTGCTGTGGCTGAGATTGGTTTTCTCGAGTTTGAGTTTCAGTCTTCATCTGATTCTGATTTGGCGTGGATAGCTTGCGTTTCTTCGGAGGAAGAACCACTTTAGAACTGCACGAAGCACCGGAATTTAATGCAGTAGCCACAGCTGGACCTCTCGTTTTAGTTCCAATTGCGACATCAGTCTTCTTGTTGGATGATCGTTTGAGAGAGCGAGATCCATTTCCACTAAAACAAACAAACAAATATCTTACTTAAATACAACAATGATTATGACTAAATGCCAAATCCTACTCGACTGCTACTGGAACTGGAGCACTAGATACAAGATTTGGAGTAGCTTACATTCTATATTACGTTTTCATTCGCGTTCTCGTAAGTATCTGCTGTAGTTGAACTTTGAACTTAACTAAAAGACTTGAAGCCTAACCAAACTTAGTAATGATAGCGAGTAGCTTCAAATAGTTATTCGGTCAACCGCTTTATACAATACATCCTACGTCTTCTCGACCCAAATGCAATGAAACCGTTATTTGGAATTTGAGGCCTTCTTGAACACATAAAACGTAATGCTAGTGTGTAGTGATAGTGATAGTGAGGCGTCGGAAGCACTAAAAGAGTTTCAATTTCAAAGTTTATTCTATTTGGGCCGACAATAGGGCTGAGGCGCACATGCAGTGCATAGCTGACAGTATACTGACTAGCAGTTTTGAAACTGCATACATTCTAGTTGTATTATGAACCGAATGTTGAACTTTGAGTTCCATAGTCCCGTTCCTGTTTCAAATTTAATTAACTTATTGTATGTAATGTGAGTGTTGATGTATGTATGTATATGCTATGGTTCATTTGTATTTGTGGTACAAATATATTTGTACCAGTACAGTACGTTTGTATTTGAACCGCAGTTAATGCCCCAAACCCCCAACCGCCTGTTATAAATCTCGAAAATTGATTAAAACTGTACTTTACTACATATAAATAAATGGTATAGAAGGTTGGTTTAAGAAGAATAAAGAATTCCACATGGCCATTGTTGATTGGAAAGAGCGTGAAATTCTGGTCTAGAAACAGTATTAATTAACACAATCAATTTTCGAGGTTTATAACGACCTTTTGGGGCATTAACTGCGCTTCGGGTTTTGGTAATCTGCGCCCCTTCTGCGCTCCTTCTACGCCCCCAACATCGTTGCCAACTCCATTCGAGATGTCAGATCTTTCTCAATTCGGGTTAGGTTAGGTCCTGTTTCTTTAAGTGCCCACGTTCCGGAAAATCTAATCTAAGTACTTAAATGAATGTTGCAACTTGCAACGTTGTTGGGGCGCCGGGGTGCAGAAGGGGCGCAGATTACCAAAACCCCTGCGCTTCAAATACAAATGTACTGGTACAAATATATTTGTACCACAACTACAAACAACAAATGTACCGATTAGTTATATACAGGTGACAGGAGAACTGGGTGATCCTGAGCCACAATTGACCATTGAATTACTGACCCCTGATTAAAACAAATGACTGTCTGTATAAGGTTCTCACCCCCGCGTAGCAGCAGCGGAGGTGGAGGGCTGTTGAGTAGTGCGGCGGCGGGAGGTGGGTGGGCGATGGGGCGGGAGTCCATTGTCGAGAATGCTGCAGACACGGGGCACAATTTCGAGTGCTTCCTTCATGATTTCCACTGTTTCCTTGTCATCCCGAATGAACTGGATGAAGGGGAGGTAGTCGAGCAAGTCCATGGTCGCCATAGCCAGCCTGGGAGCCGAGCGGTGGAGGATGACTAGGGTTGACCCCGTGTGGGTGGGCGTGCGGGAGACAAGTCCTTGTTTTGGGTGGGCGAATATTCTTGACTTTGACTGAGTGAATGGTGGGGCTTTGGAAATGGCTGCACCTCGCTCTCTCCGTCACACAACTGCAGCACTCCCTCTCACTTTCATTTCAGCACTCTCTCGTAGATACTCTCGTCTCCTCCGCAGAATCAAAAGCTCAAACTAGACCTCTCTCTGCTTATCACATTCATTCTCTGCTGGCTCAGCTGTTACAAAGCTCCCGCCACACACACTCACACTCCTCCACAACAATGCAACCTCGGATTCTCAATTATTTTCATTTTCATTTCTGGAATTTGGAATTAAATAAATTCCAATAATTATAATTACAAACAATCTGTCGTAATCATTAAAAAAGAAAATTAACTTGTGTCCTTCACCTTCAATATTCCCCATCAAATCACATGCCCAATGATAGCTCTAATAAACAATGTGTTATCAAATAAATGTCTGTAATCATTTATATATTGACGAGTGGTTGACGATCACCAATTCGAATTTTAAGTTCCTCCATACATAAGTACAATGTTAGTGCACATATATGTAGCTTTGTAGCTTTTTAAATTTAAATTGCTATTTTTGTGACAAAACGTTTATGTATTAATGAACAATACATGGCTTATCCGTGAACTAGGCAGTGGCAGGCTGCCACTGCCACGTTTTCTGCCCGAGGTCCTCGGGCAGAAAACCCTAGTGGCAGCACACTACTGTGCGTGCTAGCTTTAGGTTGCACGTTGCACTGCGCGCTTATAAATGCGTTCAGCGACGGCCAAAGGATATCCAAGAAGTAATCTAGCCTAACCACCTAAATCTAATTTCCAGCGAAGACAAAACTAATACGATTCTTAAATTATTATCAGGATACTTTTCAGCACGCAGTCATTATAAATGTACTGAGTATTTGTTTTGAGGACTTTTGAACACTCGTTATGAATTTGTTGTAAAGCTTTAATAATTTCAAGAATTGATTTTGGGGACTGGATTTTCGTATATGGATCTATAATGCAGTAGCTTATAGGTAAATAGTTTCAAACCGGTTTTCGAAAATATTTGTCTGAGCAAACTGAAAAGAACCTTTCCTATATACCCTGAATAGACATATACATGGTATAGTGCGTATTATTTTCTCGACGTGGTTACCTGCCGATGCGGATTAAATGTGTATGTACAATGTGATTAAATGTGATTAAATGTGTATGTACAATAAATGTCTATGTACCTAGGTATAAATAATAATGGACGGAGTAACGACTCTAAATTAATTGAACTTTGAGTACGATGCACGATTTCTAAATTGAGATTTGAGATGTGGATAAGGAAGTGACGCCGATGAAGGATGAATGAGGTGTTTTCTCCAACGACTACTGCTTGTTTTGTCTCCCCGTTCAGTTTTTAGAAGAAACTTTGGGAAAACGCAACTCACACAAAACGGTATTTCTCGTATCTTGTCCTCGTATCCTTGACTTCTCGCTCTCAAATACTCCGTTTGAATTCGTACCAATACGAAGAAAGTAGCTTCCCATTCATTATCTCGTTTTTTGATTTTCTGTTTTTTGTTGAATTGCATATTTATTTAACTTTCAGTTATATATCATATCATAGTTAGAACATTTTGTGCCGAATTGTAATTTGGAGTCCATCCAAACCTCCCCGTCCCACTCATCCATCAGGTGCTTGTGTTTCGTTGTAAGTGTATAGGTTGTTGTATGTTGTATGTAGGTGAAGATCAAGATGATGTACTGGTTTGTTTGGTGCTAGCTATGCAACAGGGTATTTGTAATATGTACATATAGTTCGTATTCGTAAAAGGTATAGGGAATAAAAAGAGTTACCAAGCATGGAGAGTGTGACTATAGTTGAGAAATCGGACATGACCAGGGATGGATTGATTTTTAACGGTGGTTCCGAGCTCCCTGAAGAGTCCAATAATTCCAGTTTTAGCAGAACTCGGACCAAAGTCCCGAAATGGCAGATCGGGATTCTTATTGCTCTAAAAGCATCTGGAACATTTGCCGTATTTCTTCTTGGTGACATCATGGCGAAATCCCTTGACCCATCCCTACCCCTCACCGCCAACACACACTACTTCATACCTTCGGGCATGCTCTGGCGTTTCAGTCAATTTCTCCAGCTTGTCACATTCATTCAGTTCAGGTATAATCACAAGTCTTCATAAATGCTACGATACTGAATACTTACTCTATAATTATTATTGATACTGGATACAAATGTCAAATGGATTCTTTCTAAATTGTTTACGGTTGCAAATTGTGTTTCTAGCTCTGGCTGCATATTCATTCTGGTTCAGAAGCCCTTTACCTTGAATGCTCCATCCACTTCGCCCATTATTGGTTCCATATTTTCTCGCACTGAGTGGATGCGAATTATTCGACACTCATTCTACTCTACACTTTTGCTGATAATACGAGTTGCAGGTCTTCAACTGTGTGGACCGTTTCGGACGGTATTTATCTCCACGCATTATGATTTCACTTTGGCAGGAATTATTGCTGCAATTATGCTTTGTAAGTTAGAATACAATAAGTTTCACTAAATTTTATCCCGGACTGGATGGATCTGATGTGAATATTTTAATTCATCATCTTGCAGTCAAATCCGGTCCAAGACTTCGGGGTACTGTACTTGTAGGTATCGGTCTCGCACTGGTTCTGCTATTTGACGAGCCTTCGACTGTTGCTTCAATTCCAAGTCACAAGGAAGACTCTGGTTCTGGTTATTTCTCAACGAATTCGGTACTTATATTTAACTCATTCTCGTCATTGGCTAAATATGGGCTAGCTCAATTAGGCCATCAACTAAAATGCATTTTCACTTCAATTTAGCTTGGAGTGTTCATATTGGTCATTTCCGTGTTACTACGGTTTGCATTCAATGGATTTTCAAGAAGCTTGGCATCGGATGTTGGAGGACAAATGAGACTACACGCTGTTTCTACTTTTGTTTCAGGATGTTTTCTTGCTCTTCTCTTTGTAATCGATTTGATGTCTTCGGTAAGACATGAACTATCTAATCATATAAAGATCTAGAACTTAACAGTTTCCTATTGAACATATCATAGATGAATTTTTCTCACAGATTTGTATTTGTAATATACTTTGTTCTTAAATTACAGTCTGACATGATATCCGTTTCCATTCTACCCGTTGCTTTCATTGTTTTGTTCGGCTTTGTCTTGGATTTCTACGTGGATGCTTACTTTACTAAAAAGTAAGATTTGGATATTGTAATTTGGATTGGATAATGCATAACGGAGACGATTTAAATTTTGAAACCGTGCTAAGGAAATTTTATTGTATTTTCTAGAATGGAAGGGCCACAATTATCTCGAATCGGCACAACAGCTAGTCATTTTTCTGCTCTTGTATTCGCAATGATATGGAAAACAACTGAGACCCCAAGTGTCACTACTCTTCTCGCCTTCGGACTTATCTATTTAGGTATTAGCTCCGGTTATCATATTAGATGTAATACAAAAAATGTATATGCTGAAATTGAAATGTAGACTGCTATGTCCATATTTTCAGGAACCCTAAGCGTTACATCAACGGAGAAAGCGAGTGGAACAGGATCATTTGTTGGTTATGCGTCGGACGGGCTGCCACTTTTTAATTTTCTCAACCAATCCGCTGAAGAGCTTTCTAATCAAATTGGAAAACAAATATTCCGAGGTGTTCAATCCACCTTGCGTCAAATCCGTGATGACCGAACAACGAGGAAGATGTTTTACTTGTTTCTAATTAACTTGGGCTACGCAATTGTTGAATTCATTTACGGACATGTGACAAATAGTACTAGTCTCATTTCCGATGGTTCCCATATGCTGTTCGACTCATTTGCTCTGTTCATCGGAATTTGTGCTCCGGTTATGTCCAGAAGCAAACCAACGAATACATTCCCTTTCGGGTATGCGAATGTCTAAAGTCCTAAAGTGTAGGACAATTTAATGGAAATGCGGTGATAAGTGCTAACACAATTGTTTCACATCACATATTCTATTTCTGTTTAGATTTGAACGTGTTGAAGTCTTATTAGGTTTCCTGAACGCATTTTTCTTTTTATTTGTGACACTGATCGTCTCAATTGAGGCTTTCCAGCGGCTTTGGGCACCTCCCCTCGTGGATGCAAGTCGTGTCTTACCAGTTGCAGTGGTTGGACTTGTGATAAACTTATTCGGAATTTATTCCTTTCGAACTTCCAATCTGGACCATCGACGTTTCTATCCTCACACCAACTCGGGAAGCGGTATGTCTATAAGTGGATATAGGTGGAGTAATTTCACTTGCAGCTTGTACACGCAGTTCATATTTACAGGAATGTTCATGCTGGTTGTCGCCGTTACATTGGGAAGCATTGGAGTGATCGTTTCGTCTATTATTATGAATAATTGGGGAATGGTCATCCTGGATCCGCTCTGCTCTTTACTCGTTCTCACTTTAATGGCCAAAAATCTAATTCCCCTAATAAAAGAGAGTGCTAGGATTCTGTTACTAACAATACCGGTCGGGATGGAAAGAAATGTCCAACAAGCATTACTTCAGCTCTTGTCACTGGAAGGGGTGAAGGGATACAAGAATCATCGCTTCTGGGCTCATGCTCCGGAGGTGTTTACGGGTTCTATCAGCATCCAAGTGACACAGGAGACAAATGAGCAACAGTTGATTCGTCAAACCAGTGCTCTATTTTCGGCCATTGGATTTAATCATTTTACAATACAAGTTGAAAAGGATGAATTCATAGCTAGGCGAAGTGTAAATGTTGGAGGTATGGACGAAAACAGTAATAAAGGACATAAGGACAAAGACATCAATAGCCTACGGAGTTCTGCTCAAGTTGATCGCAGTTGCCAAAATGACAATTCTCATGCAAGTACTCATTTTGCTAACTGAATGATTTAATTCAATTCAATTTTGGACCTAATTAGTGATTGTTTGTGATATGCATATGCGGATTTCGCGTAATGACTTAACCTGGTAATACGTTGACCTCATAGCATAGGTAGATAAGTGCAATGCTAATTAATATCTTTCTTCTTAGACTTTGACTTTATGCGTATTGTAAGTTATTGCAATCGACAAGGAAAAATTGCGAAGACTATTATAATGTTTAGTGTACAGTACAAAAGAGTTCATAATATTTATTATTCCCATTCATCCTTTTCGCCCTGTACCTGCTATGTTATCATGGTATGCAATGCATTTTATTTATCATTGTTATGGACAAATGACAAATGTATAGGCATTTTGTTACGTTTTATTGTTAAATAATTCATATAAATGTGTAAATGTTCATCTTAATTCAACCTTCAACTCAAATACTCGTTCTTGTACCTAGCCAAATAGCGACTTTACTGGAATAAAACCTAACCTCACATAATTTGCTGTTTTAAGAGGGTTCGCAACCTTCGTCAGTTCTCGGTTCAACCATCTTCTACCTCACGGAAAATGTACTTTTTAAAATAGGTATTTGTTTATGGGCCAACAGTATTTTCAAGAAAAGGCAATTCTAACAATCATAAACTAATATTTTCCTACTACATATATGTTCCTGCGAGCGAGTTCATTTGGTTGTCTTCAGAATTTGTCTGTTGGACTTGCCTGTGTTTATAGCAGTGCCACTATTGTTATAAACCTGAATTCTTATCAGCTATAATGCCAAAGACGTTTTTACCGAAATCCGGATATTTCTATTATGTACCGGGATTTAATATTTCGAATGCATTTAATCATTAGTTGATTATTTAGCTTAAAATTCTTGAGCCTAGTGTAATCTCGCGTATAAACGCTTGAGCTCCAAACAATTGAAGCAGCTATGCACATTATTCATTCGTGCGTGATCATGAGCGTATCTATCCACCCAGCTGATTGTGATGACAATATAGCAGGTTGCCTTACCTGGACTTGAGTGGAGCTCGGACATCTGACATGATACATGATACATGGGGAAACAAACAATGCAATATGTAGACCTCAAACTCGACGTGTGTATTTGAGGAGTTTGATACAAAAAAGTGGAAGCCTGAATAAAGGAATTAATAGATTATACAGGAGAGAAATGATATATACACCTCGTAATCAGAAAAAGCCAATAGTTTTAACTTAAACGTCAAACCATTCTGCGTCCAAAACTTGTATCCAGCACGCTGGGATAGCTGCTAAGTTTTAGAAAAAATAGAGTTAAGGAGATACTACCTGATTATTAGAAATTAGAGTGTCAGTGTTCACATATAATGTGGCTCATTGTTGGATATATTCTGGGTGGCACTTTATTATCCTTCTACTTGTTGATAAAATACATCACCGGTAGACAGGATTATTGGATAAAGCGTGGCGTGGAGACGCGGAAGTTGAAACCAATCGGTACTTTACCAGAACGACTAAAGCGCCCATTCCATGAATTAGATATTGAGACTTACAACGAAATGAAATCCAGAAATCTCCAGTACATGGGTAAAGTGGAAGCTAGAACCCCAATTCTCTTCATTCGAGATCCAGACACCATTAAACAAATTCTGGTCAAGGACTTTGATCATTTCCCCAATCGCCGAGGAATCAAAGTCGGGGACTCCGACCCTTATTTCCATAAACTTTTGTTCAATATGCAAGATCAGCCCTGGAAGGAACTCAGGGTCACAATGACACCCACATTCACGTCTGGGAAAATTAAGCTCATGTTCAGCATTTTCAACCAGGCCGGAATTGATTTAGTGAGTTACATTCAGAATGATCTGAGAATGGGGGCTACAGAAATTGACATGAAGGATACTTGTGGGAAGTACACGCTCCATGTCATTTCCTCAGCAGCATTCGGGATTGAGAGTGAATGCTTTACCAGCAAAACACCGCTATTTCTGGAAATGAGTAAACGGATTATTAATGGTTTGGCTGTGAACAAAATCTCAGATCTCAAGTTCATACTGCTCATACTTTCTCCAAAACTTTTTCATCTGTTCGGCTTTTCAGTTTTTGATAAAGCTGCAATTGAGTTTTTCCAAAGTGTTCTAAGGACTACGATTGCAAAACGGGAGAATGGATCAGAAGGAGATTCATCGAGGCGGAATGACTTTCTCCAATTGATGCTGGATGCCAAGAACGGGAAGCTGAGGGGTGAAAACGTTAATGATGCTGTGGAGACTGATCAACGGATAACTGACCTGACAGATGATATTATACTTGCTCAGTGTTTACTTTTCTTGCTGGCGGGTTATGACACTACTGAAGTCCTTCTCAGTTTCACGGCTTACGAATTGGCGATGAATCCTGAAGTGCAGGAGAAATTATTCCAGGAAATTCGTGCAACTTTTAACGCGTGTGGCGGTAACAAGTTGACCTACGAAGCAGTAAATCAGATGACATACTTAGATATGGTTGTATCAGGTTGGTAATAAAAGTCATTACTACTATTTTCCAGTTTCACTTCATGGAATTTTAATTCTCTATCAATTTTCGTTTTAGAGACATTACGGAAATACCCACCGGCTTTTCGGCTAGATCGGAAATGTAGCTCGGAATACACCATTCCAAATACAAATGTTATCATCGAGAAGGACACGATTGTCGTTATACCTGTGCTTCCAATTCAAAATGACCCAGAGATATACCCTGAACCTGAGAAGTTTATTCCTGAACGATTTTCCTCCGAAGATAAGGCGAGTCGAAATCCGTACCACTATCTTCCCTTCGGAGTTGGACCTCGAAGTTGCATTGGTACGTGAGGCGGTCATGATTTTCCATGATAATGTGTCGGTAATGTGATGACATTGTATTTATAATCAGATCTATATTTTTATCTTCTAGCAATGAGGTTCGCGTTAATTGAGGGGAAGACAGCAATTGCCCATTTAATTAATAACTTTAAACTCGAGCCATCGGTTTCCACCCCGATTCCTCTCAAATTTGCAAAGAGTGTATCTGGCTTAAAACTCTCTGGTGGACTTTGTCTATCTGTGACTTCCAGAAACTAGTGTTTAAACGACGACAACACGCTTCCTCGACCTGTTGCGTCAATCCTGAATATCTGACCTCTTAACGGTCTCCGATACAGATACTCCCCACCCCACCCTCGTAATGTAAACAAATGGAAGGGAAGGGTTTACGCCAA
>JAQFYT010002765.1:0-12096 GCA_034694925.1 Ceratophysella denticulata
CGGGACCAATCATTATTTTCGGTGCCGGCGTAAGATTCTCGGTGCCAAAGAAGGATACTCGGGGACAGTTCAAATATTCCCCAAGAAAATTATGCACCTACAATTCATTTTGACGGAATTTATATTATTTAATAAATTTAATTTTGAAAAGTGGCTAAGCAAATTTTAATTTCATTCATGTGTCCATATCAAAAGTTCCAGTTTAGAAGATTATAGTGATTTCTTCTGTATATTATGACGAGATACTGCCTAGGTATAACATTAGAGTACTAATAAGATGTTATTATATCATGAATATTTGGTACGAATAAGAAATACTATATCGCACAATCAGATTATCTAGATTCTTCCTATGAAAGCTGACTCCTGTTGTAATTTGTATTGTCATGATCTCGATTAACCCGGATAGTCTATGAAATACCATATTTTCCTATTCAACCGCTTTCGTGTGTATTATTGTGCCCGGTTTTTAACCTAAATAATACTCTCAAGTACAATGTATGGACTTGCTCTCAACCTGCCTACCCCCGCTTTCCAGATCCATTCCAGATTCCAGATGTAGCATATTGAGTCATGACGTTGTCCGTATTCTTTTACTTTCACTGGTGCTTTCACTTGTAAGTCTAGAATGTGAATTCACCCGGATCTTATATTTCTTATCTTTGACATTTTTTGCTTTCACCATGACTGACATCCCACATGCCTTTAACATTAGGAAACAAGGTATTTCTTAGCTAGGTTATGCTTTCCATTGCTTTTACTCAAGCTCGAGTATGTACCAAGTGTTCTCACCGGATGCGTCTTTCAAAACTTTTTCCGACGTTGCGTCAGAGAAATCAAGGGTTTCATCCGGTCTCAATATTTCTTCTACTCGAGTCTGGAAGCCGTGCAATGTCAGTTTTTGTTCAGATTTTGTAAGGATATATCTACCTATATGTATCTGAGTCTGAGTATACAGTGTATGCTTTTGTCGTGTATGAAATCAACGACGTTAGACGTTGCCTAGTATCTGAAAACTTTTGGTGAAATAATATTTATCTACTGCTATATGGAAAGCCGAGTTTATCTGAAATACGGGTATTAGATATTACTGTTCATTGGTCTCTGGCCTATTGTCTGAGATTTCGTCAAGCCCAAGCACAAAACATATATATAAATAACGTGGGATCACAGAATATTTAACTGGCCCAAAAAGAAGCTCTGCAAAGAACAGAACATATTGCATTCGATTATGTTTAGATTAACTTAGGTTAGGTTGGCATATGAAAAGCTAATGTCAAACCCGACTCGAAACCCAATTTTATCTGCTGAATGTTTTTATACGCAATTAAGCGCGCAATTTTTTTTTAGCAAAAAGGTGGTTTTCATTTTCGTTTATGTGCATTTGAATCGGTTTACTGCTTACTGCTTATGACGACGGTGGATTTCTTGTGACATCTGACATTTAAATACACAAAAAAAGCCTCATAAAATTTTAAAATTTAAATAGCTACTCAAAAATCTGCTGAATTTATTAAAAGTCTCAAGTTTTGGGAATTTAAAAACTAACCCAACTTTACGATGACTTAAATAAAAATCTGTAAATATTTTGATGTTCGACGTCAGACGAATTTTTGTTAATATAGTTAAGTAATTAGATACGTACCGTTTAAAATATTTACCTAGGTACTTAACAGCATCAAGATACCCGGGTATTTATCAGTTTTGTGATGACATCAATGCCCGCTGTAACATAAAGTTAGTCGATTTTAGTTGGGATCTTCTTGAATCCTCGAGATTCGATAAAATTGCCTGACTCAGCAAGGGAGAGAAAGTGTTTTTGCTTTCTCTGTAGCCCAAACCACGTAGTTGTCTCTGTCTATGTACTTTAGTTGGAATTGGAAACAAGAGTGTGTAGTTTTGAGATGTTTTGGGTCTTGCAGGTGGCTTGGGACAATAAGACGGGTTTCGTGGTGGATGCGGCCGTGCTGGGCTTCGTAATTGAGAGTCACTTGAGGAAGACGGATATGAAGAGACGGGCCACGGTGTCGACGCTCTACGAGCCGCAGAGCTCTCTCCTCCCCTCTCAGGTGCCCACGAGGTGAGGCAAACTAATCTATTCCCAACAACTTTCCGGACCAAGGGACCCTGGGCCCAAAACGAGATTATCAGCCCTCAAATTAGATTGAACGACAAACAGGGAACCAAAGTGCCTCTCGACAATTCCGTACCGGTCTTTTTTGTAAATCCCGATCGATGACTGTAGAATTGTAATTTATGCTAAAATGAACCTATTTTATACAGAGCTATAAATCTCAGGTCGCACACGACGAAGATATGCCTACCGAAATTCATAAATTCAAATTGAGTTTGGGGGAGTCGAACCTGTTGATTGGAATTTACTAATTTACTCAATCCTTTAACAAAATATTTAAATAATAGGAACGGCTAACAGGAAACACAACAAATTACCCAAAAAGTTTAATTTGAACCAATACAAGGCAAAATCTCCGAGACGCTTGTAATTGTAACCGCACTCGCTACATAGTAAATTGAGTTTTTCCTTCATCAAGACCCGGTTTTCGAATGTTCGTTCGTTTCTCCAAGCCCCAGAGCCCATTTTACATTCGGTAACTTCATGTAGTCGTATGGAGTACATACAGTACATCTACTTGGTGGAAAGTGGAAGTAGTAAATGTTGAGTTGGAGCAAACAAGGATCCTGGGGAGCCCAATATAATATAATGCATTATGGATGTGGTTGACTCTGTTTCTCAAATTGTTTTCAGCTCCAGTAGTGGAACCACCGAGGCAATTCAACTCAATACTAATATATTCCACTATTCCCGCCTTTGTTTGTCATTTCATTTTCATATACAATATTTCATGTATAATGTCATCCGTGTAGGCTGCTCTTGATTAATTTCTGACTTTCACTCGGCCTCAAATGCCTTTTTCATTCAAATTTCAAACCTTGTAAACAGGAAGTGGTTGAAACAAATGCAGTATGGAAAAGCGTGGGTTTGTTATTACATACATGGATATAAATTGTTTGTTCTAAAAATACATTTAAAAAAATTCCAAATGAACTTTGCTGGTATATGCTTTCTTTCCATATTGTGAGTGCGCTAGAAAGAAGCCACGAAACTGAAGATTTAACGATATCCTGAAAAAATATGTTATTATTTCATCTTATCCGGCGTTTCTATGTGCAATACATTCATTCATTGTATATTTGCCCTTGCCTTAGTAGTTGAAATTGCGATAATCATGTTGTTCTTCGACACAGCCATATAGTACTCGAAATGTTAGATGCAAGGTTGAGATTGCAGCTTGATGGAGAATTCGAAATGGGCCTAATACCCAAATGGTATAATCGCTGCGAGAAGAGGTACAAGTCATTTTACATCCAGTCTCCGGGAGAGGTTACCAAAAGTACCTCAACAACCTCCGTTTTAACATACATTGGTACAACGTTATAAACAAAAGTTAAGTTAGTTACTTAAGCATTTTATATTAGGCCAAGTGAACTATTAAAAATTCCTAGCATTGACCATGATAGCTTGAGCATGACCCATGGGGAACTTCTATTTTCTACAAGTTCATGGATGGAGGTTTCTTTACGCTTAAATTACTGGAAACCATAGCATATATATATATAAAATTCATTCTGGATCGCATACTGCGAGTAGAGAAGATGCAAGTTACCATTGGGTGTTAAGTGTTATTTAAATGCGAGCCAAGGTTATCTGAGATCAGTTAAATGATGTTAGGTTAGGCTTGTTGACTACAAACTGCGCTTGCATGAGACCACACGAATTATTTCCGACTTTAGATTAGCTAAGGCGTGCAAAAAGCGTATTTCAAGAAACCTGACCTATTATAAACTGGAATTATGTATTCACGAATAGCATATTCACGCCTCTAACGTTAAACTTTCGATGTTACGTTTTGATTGAAAATGACTTGAAACCTCACTTTAAGTCAAGTGAAAGTTTAGTATGTTGGCTAGGTGAAAGTATGAAAGAAGTTTAAAATAGTATGTATTTTGATGTACAAAGGCCGAGAGACTGTTGCGGAAAGGTCAGGCGTCAGAGTGAGGCTGGGAGGGTTTTATTTATACCCCGCTGTCACACTTGTTAGAACAGTTTCCTTTATCCCTCTCTCCCACTTGACACAGACGCTCACATATTAAGCTTCACAATGGAGTGAAAGTCCCTGGAGAGGCTCGGGTGAAAGCCCGGCAACCCAGAACCAGTTAACCTCACACTCTCATTGTTCTCTTCCTGAAATTGACAGGGCAAGATCGGCCTCGGCCTACGTCATCCCACCAATTGGAGCCTCGGGCCCGGGCCAGTCATCATCAACAGGTCCAGATAATTTAATATGCCTATTTCGCAGTTTAGTGTAATCTCATAATCTTAGATATTGGATATAAATAGAAGGGCAAGAGAAATGACGCTATCCTGTACCATATTTCGTCCATTACCTAACATTACGAGATACCACGAAAATTCAAAGCGGTGGAACAAGCTTAATCTCAAACTTTACAAATTTGGTTCCTAATTTTGGTATCCCAATTATGATCAACAGGTCGACGCGGATCTCTCTACACGGCCAACAATGTACCACTTACCCGGCTCTGTGGTGAAAGTCGAGACGTTGGTGAGGCTGTAATGATTCGGCGAGAAAAGCGGGGTTCGCTTTGTTCAGGTACAGCCTCAACCCTGAGCTGGCCTGAAGCTACCCGCGCTCGGAGTCAGTCCTATGTCGAGACTATGGACACGGACCGGAGAGTCAATATTACCAAGACCACGATGTACAGCTCATATCTCAACCCGCCGTTGGCTCAGGGACTCCGGACGGAGCTCAAGGATCTGGCTGAGGAGGAGGTGGAAGAGGTCAAAGGGAAACGAACGTCTGTTGAGCCGGGTCATGCTGGGCTTTCTATTTGTACGGCTATTCGAGATTTCATCATACATTCCATACGCTCATGAAAGTGGTAAAATTTTATTCGCTGGAATTTGCGAATTTCAGATATCCATACACACGCAATACAGATATCAAAGCTGGCTGAAGCACATGCTGTAAGGCAGATTTTCAAGGGTTTCAGGTGCTCTTAGATTATTGGTAATATTTAAAAATATAACTCTAAAGTACACCAGAAGTTATCATATAATTATAGCGTGGCTCTGAACATGCATTGCACTAATGGAGCAAATATTTACAGTTCTGTGCTTAATTTATATTATTAAGTCGGTACGGGCGATCATTATTAGTCGTTAATTAGATTAAGCACTCACGCTACAAATAACGGGAACCTGAAATATTAAATGACATGTACATTAGGTACAGATAGGGTTTAATTCCCTTGGTTTAATGTTTAATGAAGGATTAACACGTTACAGGTCACACGACGTTCTAAAATTATTATAGAATTTGACGATTAGGAAAATCCAAACTGTGAAATTTAGTTCGTCTTGGTTTACAATCATTAGACACAGGTATCACATTTCGTTAGTATTACGATACATGTTATTTGATAAGTTGCGGTGTAGGTTAGATTTATATATAAGACACATTCGATCATTCCACACGTGTTTATCCTATTCACGCATTGGTTCTTCCGGTTCTTCAACTCTTATAGCATTTATTCAGCTTCATTGTGTGTTGTAGATTTATCTATGTAATTAAATTGGTATGTGTGTAGGATGTAGACCTGGAAAACTATTTTTGTTCTGTACGAGTTTCTGGGGGTAGAAACTTATCATGATTTATATGGGAACTTTATGGACTGTCCTACAACTTTTGGTGGTGCGTCGGTGGAAGAGAGGATAATATAAAAGTTGGTGAATTTGTACCTGCGGGGAAACTATGTGGTTTCTTTCTGGACTCCAGACAGCTCGAGATTTTGACACAACATAATGCTCTCCAAGTTCTGAGATCATAAATACTTTACTTATGTTTTAATTTTGTGTTAGGTAATAGTATTGTCGATGTGTGTTTCGATCTAAATATACGAAGTCAAAATATTATATAACTTCTTATCTCAGACAAGACGTCTAGTTACATACAAGATACTAGGTAGATATATTTAAGAGTACCGTATACCTATAGTATTTTACACTAATTATTTTTAGATGGATTTCCTATATTATAATACATATGTGAATAGTAACCTCTAGTATAATATGTCAAGTCTCCGAACGAGATTCTTTACCAAAATTTAATTATAATTCTGCACATATTTTGTGACCTCTTTGAATTTGTGTGTAATAGGGTTGTACAATATACAGAATGTCTAATTGATTATTGTACCGTAGATTTATCAGTATTTGGTCATATGTAGATATGTTAATGTTATGGATCAGAGCTTGCAAAGAGTCAATGCCCGAAATGTATGTAGCAGGAATACTTAGAAATCTAACCTAACATAACCTGACATATTTCACAATTGATGAGCCTATTTTGGGTAGGTTAGTGTAGATTAGAACGATTTCTTTCAACAAAGTTTTGCTAATTTGTCTTGACTTCTGCTAATAATAATGAACTTACCTGACCTTTTTAAAATGGATGCATCTTTAGCTTGAATAACTAAGGTGAGGTTATTAATAATTCATTTGGAGCTGTTTTTAATTACCATATTAATTTTAATATATTATTTCGAGCTGTGGTCAATTTTTTCATTTCGGTCGATTTCGATTGGCGATTTCGGGTTCGGATCCTAACATATAAATGTATAATTGTGTAAAAGTCTTCGTGGTTGAGCATTGAGCATTCATGAGCATTCATATCTGCTCAGCTCATGCACAGATAAAATGTTGACCTTCCATTACGTGAATTTCACTCCGCCGCACAATCAAATGCAAATCTTTTGAACATTTAGGTCATTTCTCCGTACCTTCATAAGAATATGTATTTTCCTCGTGAATTAGACAATGTAATGAGATAGTATGGATAGAGAAAATAAATATTTGAGATTAACTTTTGATTCTACATAAACATGGTATGAACTTATTCATTTCGCACAAATAACCAGTCTGTGTTAATGACAGTATGAACAAACAATTTCCTTTAAGCGTCTTCATCTAAAAAAATTAAATATAAAACAAGAGATATTATTATATATTTTTAAGTCACTGGCTTCAATTTAGAGAATAAATATATATTATTGAATCCCGTCGTGTTTCAAATTATAACACAGTAGCATTCCGAGACTACTTCAGCATGCGGCGGCAAATCTACGGAGTTGTGTTCCAGCACATGTTCTTCAACAATTTCTTGAGCCTCTTGAATGACAGGTGTCGGTTGGCACACCGTGCATATGGGCATGACGGGTTGACTCAAATCAATTTCAACCCCATTCATAGGAATTTGACATGTTCCGCATTTCTGGAAATCCGATAGTCTGTAAATTGTATCCAGCTCATAGTCCGGCTCCGGTGAAGGTGTGCTTAGTCGTGGACGCTAGGAAATAGACAGCAATTAGCTTGAAGGCATATATTCACTAAATCAAAATCATATTGAACTGGCAACTAAACGTCGAATCTCAGAGCCCAACTTGAGCAGATTTGATATTCAAACTACAGAAAGAAGATAAACACCATTCAGCAGTGCACAAAACAGAAGGGTTGAAGTACCCGAGTCTAAACTAGCTAATTCTGATGAGGCTTAACTTATCAAAGAATGGTCGCAAAACGAATTAGCCAAAAATATTCTTTCTAGTGCTTTATCGTCTGGTCGTATTGTTCAAGAGATCTGTCCCAAAATCAGCCGTGCTACGAGCGCTACAATATGTCTGTCCTTACCTGACTGATTGGACGAGGATTATTGTTTTGATCCTGGGAAGGCCAATGCCAGTCCATATTCTGAGACACGTCTGACCTTCGTCGGCATGACACTGGCGGCGTTTCCTCGGCTTCACTCACGCAGTCCTCTCCGTCGTCGTCATCATCTCCATTAAAATCCAGCATCTCCAGGGTTAGCAAAGCATCCGTGGTATGGATAACTGGGCACTTATCCTCCGCCGACTCCGCTAATGCCCCAGCTCCACTAGTATTATTGTCTTCCATGCCTCAATAATGGATTTCTTAAACTACCGAGACACTGATACCACGCTTGATGATTCTCAGACTGCTTAATTATTGCTTATCAATTCTAAGGTATCGTCTATGCATGAAGTAACTGTGGAATGGATAGAAGCATGAATGGACTGAGCTAATTTGGAAAGCATAAACAGTGTCAACCTACTTTAGTCCGAAACTGAAGCATAAACATACACCTGATACCAGAGCTTCCTAGATTTAATGCTAGTTGTTTTGATTTAGAAATTACAACCCATATTGCTAGACATTGTAATTTAACCTATACGTGACATGGCTCGACCTTTTTATTGGAAATAGCTCGGGTTTCGATAATTCGCACTTAAAATTACATAATTTCTATTCCAATTTCATCATAGATCGTATTCCATAGTGTCATTCATTGGTCAAGCATATTGTATCAAATAGCTTTCCACTGATTCACCAACATTTCTAGAGCCAGCCAAGCCCGAAATCGCGTAGCCACTTTGAGATTATCGGATTTTCTTCAGAACTTTTAAGATTCCGCATAGCAACATGCATGTACTTATTAGGTAGGTAGGTATACGTACCTCTTCACAATAAATGCAGGATGCAAGGCAAGAGTGCACGTTTGGTAGCCCAGTAGTGCCTGTCACCAACATCCCCACTGCGAACTCTATGTATTTCACACTAATGGACGAGGTACCAGGTGGATTTGGGTTCCAGGTTCCAGGGTAAGTGGACAGGTCGATTATCTGGTCATTGACCCTATGGGCCGCTAACCATTCAATTGGAACAACTGCAACCAGAGCAGAAGTTATGATTATGACATGATCAGTTTGTGTCCCCAGGATTCGATCGCTAAGGAATCGATGATCTGTTCATGACAGGATTCAAGGTCGTAAATTGTAAATGGAAACCTTTCAGGTGGAATAAGTCTGGTTTGCCCGTTGACATTTCAACATTTATAAGGTTGTGCGTTGGATGGTCACGTACACGGTTAATCATATTATTGTGTGGTTCGGCTCATTGTATATTACTGATAAGAAGAGCTTGGCGGTTCGAGATCACATAGTAATTCCTGACATAATTTTATGCATTGTGTTAGCACGTCCAGGTTAGGTTTGAGGAATTATATGACCTCTCCGGGACAGACAATAATGGTACATCAGTTTTAACCCATGGATTTATAAGCATTTCATATTCATACCCGAAGTAAATCTTGACTTTGACATGATGGTTTAATTTTAGATTAAAATTGAAGCACATGGTTATTAGAGGGTGAAGTGGGTATTCCCAGAGCTGGCCGTACCCAGTTTGATGAATAAATAATTAGCTCAACCATTACGTCATACCAATTGGACCTCACATCCGTTTAAAATGTTTATAATGGGCGAGTCGTTGCATAAGAAGAGTCGATAACTATAAAGACTCGTGAGACACAGGCTATCTGTATATGCCATGAGGTTGTGATCCACTAATCCTGACGTCAGTTTCAGGTTGAATTGTTTTTCATGAACTCTTAATTTTTTTTTGTATGAAGGCTATACACAAAAAGTGCGTCGTGGGTCATGGCGTAGCCCAATGTACTCGAGCAAAAAAATGGAACAAAGTTTTTGCTGAAATAGCAAATGGATCCTAGGATAATATTTTTGAGAGTTTTAAAGTCATTTGAAAAATATTTTGAATATCTATATAAATAAATATTAAAATAGGAATGTCAGCTTGTAATCCTCAGTATATGTATCAGTGGTTCACTAGTGTATTAGTGTATTAGTGGTTCGCGAACAACGTTTATCGTATCGAATTCGAAAGCGGTACATATGCAAAACTGAATCCTTATAATTATAACCCAATTGTAAGTAAATACACCCTAACCTAAAATATAGCCAAATCCGAAATGTCCATTTCTACTTTATGAACACAAGAAAAGCCTCCACTTAGGCTACACCGCCGTATTGACCCCGCCTTTGAGTAGCCTGACAATTTGCGAACCTGATCCTCAACAATCTCAGTGCTCCAAATAAACAATTCTTTTAGTATTTAATTGTACTTCCAGGCGGCATTAATGTGCTACGCTGCACTACATAGAGGTAGCCAGTATTGCAAATACAAATTCTATACCTAAACTAAAATTAAGGATTGGGGCCGAAAATTCACTAGTGGCCGAAATAATAGAAAATGACAACGACAAATCATATAATAAAATTAATAGGACATTAGACTGAGTTCCAAGTCAATTATTAACCTAACCTTATTTGTCTAAGCCAGATGTACACATTTTAAAAAGGTTTTTTTATATTATGTTAGATTATTATACTGCTGAAGCCAAGAAAGACTAACAATAAATAAAATATACTAAATCATCGTTCTAACCAAGCTTAGTCTAACGAAAATGTTCTCATAAATTGTGATAAGTTAGGTTAATTATGTTAGGTTTTCCAGTATTCAGCCTTTCAAGCTAACTTTTCGGGCATTGCCTGTTTTGGGGCTCTGATCCATCAACATGTTTATTATTTTTGGCGTTCAAATTGTATCTTAGCCTGAAACCACAATCTAACGCCGTGGTAAGATTCTTCAAGTATTAGTTACTTACATACAACACTCCATATTAAAAAAAAGGATGTTGCAATTCGGGCATTCATTTTGGTTGTTTTCCTGCTCTGAAGCAACCTATTTTTAACCAAGGAGGAATCAATTAACTCTCACTTATTATAAGCACATGGGTCATAATCATAATCATAATCATCACATAATAATAACAAAATATACACAAAGAATTACGCCCGGTCTAGGCAATACTGCACCGACATCTAATCTATCCACAAAATTGACTCAGAAATAGTCGAACTCCGTCAACCATTAATCACCTAGATGCTTCTATCTTTCATTAAAATTTAAAATGCACGATCGACATTAATTCCAACTAGCGTTCTAATTGAAGCCCATCCTAGAAATATTGGTAAGGAAATCTCCAATTATTATTATAAGGGTATATTGCAGAAAGTGAATCGTGGCTCGAGAGACCCTGAACAACAAATACTGAAGATGAGCCCAAATAGAATTACATAGCTAAGCTAAAGTAAGTCAATTCTGCAGAGCAGGAATTATGCGGAAATAAAGTCCGTCGGTACAATAAAAAAACACTCATTACTCGCATACGAAGAAGATACAAATACGACTCATTATGACATTAAAAACAGCATGTGCCCGCACCATAGATCGAAGGGGATATGGATTGAGGACGACGATTAAATTGTTGCAGTCCATATTTATTTTTTAAATAAGTCTTAGCATTTCTGTGCATGGCGGAACATTGAACTTTACACAATCCGAAACTTTGTCTAGTACAGAACCCAAACAGTAGTATCTTGTAGCTTACATTGAACACATTTTCTGCATTCATTCCACATCGGACAAATTGAACTGTTATAGGACAATTAGGGCAAATGAATTAACACTGTTTGAATGATCAGATTATAGGTATGTGTCATAGCTTTCATTATATTCTGTATCATTTGCAATGGGCCGAAACGCATGCGTCTGAAGACGTCACGTTAAGTTTGGCATGGACGAGGACGACTTGGGTTTTTTTTTTTGTTTTCTTGAGCTTAACGTTAGGTAGTCGCCAGTCACCATACCGAGTAGTTAACTAATACTAAAACCTACTGTAAGATTCACATTAAAATTCTGCATCAATAGGCCAAGACGCTCGCATCTTCTGTACACAGTGTACTCAGCCTTTATCTGGTTGGCTCTCTCTCAAGCAAGTACATATTCTGTTAAAGTACTTTGGTAGTAGTGTCTATTCTCTGTTCATTGTATTGTAGCTTTTAAGAAGGTTCACCGTCGTTTGGTCGTTAGTCTTTTTGCTCATTTGAGGAGCTATGAACTGTTGTGCTGTAAGTCATGTAAATTTGAAAATCTCATTGCTAGAACCACAGGCTAGAACGGCGAGTAGGGAAGAAATATATAGGTTACTAGCAAGAGAAGCCATGGCAACCATGGCCCGTCGCGTAATGCGTAATGTTGTCAACCGTACGCAAGCGCTCGCC
>JAQFYT010002766.1:0-12093 GCA_034694925.1 Ceratophysella denticulata
GGGCGTTTCTTCTTACGAAACCAATGTTACAATACACTGATATGAGAATGAAACGTAAATAAAGAAATCAAATCAAAGTAACCTAACCTGACCACATGAACTTTGATCACTGTGACCTGTTAATAATGGCGGAAGTTAGCCTTGAAATGAATTGGTGTGGTTTCTCCATTTGGCTTCTCCATAAGCATCCATTGTGCTGGTAGTACCACCTATCTTAAGGTTAGTCTCCCCACTCTAATCTCGCGCCAAATTGGTAATGGTATCTTATGGACAAACCCCGTCCTAGGACTATACGGCTAACTCGCCTAATATTTGATCACATTCCAAGTGTGATACGGCGTTGGAACACCAGAAACTTGGTTAATCAAGTATGCTTATTAAGAACTAGGTTTAATTAATTTAAGTATACTAAATAGTATTGGTAGAACCATTGCTTTTGTATGGAGTTAATATTCGGAACGAATATGTTAATTACGGGTAATATCAGTGACCACCCTTGATTAACCAGGTTTCTTATGTTCCAACGCCGTATCACACTTGTAAATTGATCAAATATTAGGCGAGTTAGCCGTAAAGTCCTGCGACGGGGTTTGTCCATAACATACCATTACCAACTTGGGGTGAGATTTGAGTTGGAGACTAACCTTAAGCACTGAGCAACCCTGTCTGAGAGTGGAAGCAGAGTGGGTGAAAGTGTAGTAAAATCCGAGGCTGAAATCACCTCTTGGGCTGCGTCTGTAGCCGAAAAGCGGAGGAGGACAGAGAGACGGACTTTGGAGTGAAGAGAGTGAGTGTGGCAGTAGTGGGCAGAAATGAGAAATACTTTACATACAACAAATCATTTTTATGACTCCCACAACTTCAGCTCTCAATTTCAACTCCCTGGTCCCTGGCTGCTGGAGGGAAGACTTTGAAGACAAACCTCATCTAACAGCCTCAAAACTTATTCCGCTCTCGGAATAACCCACTCTCTTTCTCCAGCTCAATTTGTTCAGCTAGTCCACTATTTAGATGTTTAAACAACCCAACCGGCCTTGGGCTTAACCCTCCATTTTCATAATAAAATGGCATTAGCGAGTCTGCACCGCGTCGTTTGTCTGCAACTTCATCCATCACTACTGCCGCATGGTCATTAACTTGCAATCAGAGCCTATGCATATGGCTTATGCGTCAATGTAATCTGGACTGGGTCATCGGCAGCTTGTTGGGTAACAGTCGGTAACAGTCAGTCTAACAAACCGTTCAGATGCAAAAAAGTCATAAATTTCATATTCAATGCCAGCGAAGAATGATGGAATTCCTAGTGCTTCTAAATGCTACCCAATGCTATCAAAGGGGTATCAATTTAATCGGTTTGTACAGAAAACCACGCACGTAAAATAAAACATACTACAAGATAACATAGCTAATACACGAAAATGCATCATTTAGCTAACGGGACACCCTGTACCTTCTGCGGCACTTGTTGTCGTGAAATCTTGCATATTACTATTACGTTTTTCGTAGCGTGATAAATTGTGTATAATTTCTGAACTTGCTCGTATCGTAGATCTTAAAGCGTTTAAATGCATGCATATATTTTTGGCTCAACCAAAAATTTACAAAATCTTACTTCGAGATAGTCATACGGACACTCATCATTTGGATCTGTTGAACCCGCTCGACGGTTTCCTTCCAAGGCCATTGTGCTAAACGTCAGGTCGAGAACTTGATAGTCTGCACCGACAGCTAGCCACTGACAATCCAAATAGGCATCGTATTTTCCATCGTTGTCAGCATCGGGACTCCGGAAACTGACACTCGCAATCGAAGCATTCAGCATTCCACCGCAACCGCTCGCTTCACCTGAAATAGTTCCGGAAAAGTTGTTCTGGTTAGATACAATTATATATTTTATGTCAAAAACACGCATTTCATGTGTTTAAAGTAAGGCTTGTGACAGCTTGACCAAAAAGACAATTTGTGAATAGTTATCCGTAAATATAATGCGTGCGTAGGCATAATTTCCCGCGGTTTGGAAGACATATCCTCTATACAGAGTGAACGTGATTGATCAAATGTTTAAGTTCTAGGTCAGAAGATCTTGCATGAATTATTCGGCCTGACTGTGAATGTATCGATTACGATGTAGATCTGTTTTGAAGCTAACAAGGTAACTGGTAACTTAGGTAAGCTCAAAAGGTTCTGCGATTCCAACGTCACGTTGGAAGACTGAAACCATAACAGATAAATAAATCAGTCTACGTTTAAACTAACTTTGAAAATGAAAACATTAGATAGAAAACCCCAAATGTCTTTGCCCTTAGCCTTAGACCCTTTTGATTCTATCGCAAAGTAGTGCTAGCTGAATGCTGTCTAAGTCCAATGCTATCCGAGGGGCTTGGTATATAACTTATTTGCGCCTTTGAGTCTAATTTTTTTGTGAAGAATAATACCTAAGAAGAAATGATACAATTAAAAGTTGTTGGAAATATGTATGATGGTGAATAATAGTTGTTAATTGAGCGTTTTGATTAAATGTACGGGTCAGCGAGTAGGTCATGCGGGCTATTTGTGTCTCTAGGCTCACGGTAGACCACATACAATAACAGTAAATGGTTCCAAGTGACTCATATGTCAGCGGCTCATTTGTCGTTGTCCCATTTGTCCCAAGTGGGATCCAAGCGTAGATCAAAAGCTAAGGAAACAAGTAGATGCAAAATGCAAATAAACAGGGCCAGAAACACGGAAACAGAGTCGACTGGTCCAGCTTTAAGTTTGAAACCACACAGGGAGAGTGTGGTGGGCTGAGCTAGAGCGGATCAAAAACTTGTTTATGTAAGAATCGAATTTAAGCATCGAAGGGGCCGCCACCCAATCCAAAAGAAAGCAGAAAAGGGATGAAAGGGAAAGGAAATAAATAAAATAAAAACCCCATTTGGTGTCAGGTTGAGTTTCATGCTGAAACTTTCTCTTTCTTTTTTATTTATTTTTATACCCATCCTTCCTCCTTCGCCAGCTCGGCTCAGAAACACCCATCCATTCCCTTATCTCAGCCCCTTCGCCCAAACGACAGGATACCATTATTACTACCTACTCACAAAATCCAACAGTTTTTTTGGGATTCGCATAAACATGCAAAAAAGAGCTCGACCGAAGTTTATGTATTTATGGAAGCGTTGATGGTTGATGGTCTCAACCGCGGTCAATTGGGCGATATATAATGTGGCATTCGACCAGGGCACGACATTAAAGTTGAATTTTGAATTGTTTGCGCTTCGACTAGATAATTCATATAATTCATTCCGAGCTATTGGCTCAGGTTTATTTGCTTCATGTATTTTCATATCAATTCATCAATCGCAGGTTTACTTGCTACCTACTTGATGCTTCACCATGCCGATAATATTATGTAAAAGTGACGAGACCTTTTACGAGGCCTGCTGGTCTCAAGATGGCCAGTTACTTTAATTGTTTAACTTTACCGTTCTGCGGCGTTGGGCAATTGGTCTAAAAATATCGTTATAATTGGACTTTTGAATAATAAATACCCAGATTATGCAGTGGAAGCCTGAATAAAAGACTGTGTATAATAAGTAGATATTCCTATACGCATACTGTCTATTGCAAGTTCCATACGAAATCCGAGATTTCTAATTAATGTAGATGTCGACATTATTTCACACGCTAAGGTTAGCAAAGGCCCTTGAGTAACGACAAGCCTAAGATCTAGCTAAGATCGAGGCCAGAGAGACGAGCGAACATTAGGACTCGAATCCAGAGTGTTATTTCTCTCCAGACTCCCGATTTCCTTTACATTAGCCTACTCTACTCCCCCAGATCCCAATCATTATCAATTCAACTCCCTTGCCAGGTTTCTTTAAACTTCTTCTTCACACTACTTTCACTTCAACTCCGGAAAAATTTCCTTCAATCAGACAGACACACAAAAAATCGACAGGGATTTGGGCGGATCCTCGAGTATACCATAGCGGAAAGGCTTTGCCTTCTTTTTTATTTCTTTTCGTATTCGAATTTGCTTGTATTAGATCGATGCTGTTCTCTAGCGCCACAAGTCGTTAACCCTCACATGTTCTAGCACCACAGTGCAGTGCAGAAGTAACACGTAATTAAGTGTCGCACAAACTTTGCGCAATGATCATGTGTTTGGCGCAATGTTTTTGTTAACATTGAGCATTGACCGCCACACGTTATATAACGTCATCGCCTGTATCGCCCTCTGCCTGTATCTGCTACAAAGGTCAAATAAAATCTTGCTTAATATTTGCGCTAAAAACTAACGCAGAAGACGGTGTGGCGAAAACCAGTGTGGCGCATAAAACGCTTGGCACTAATGCATTCAGATTTGAATCATAATTTTTCTGGCCTAATTAAAACAAGTTTTGGCCCTAATGAACGGCGTTTTCAGGTTTTTCATTGATTTTTTTTTAAATTAGTTAAGTGATTTATGCTAATAAAGGTTAGGTTAAGTGTTTTCATATTAGGTTAGGTTTAAAAAGCCGAAAAAATATGAAAACTTCGTATATTTAGGTCGAACCTTGTCAAAACGTTGAGGCCAAAACTTGTTTTGATTAGGCCACTTAAATTGAATTGCCGCATAAACCGTGTGGCTCCCGTGATTGTGGCACCCAAATATAGTTGTGTCGCAACGGTATGCGCTAAAGCAAGTGGAATGAATTTGGCGCCTTATAATGTGAGACGTAAAAACATATAGCGCCTAAAAGGTATGACACGAGCTTGTGGCGCCAAAGAACTAACCCCGTGTGTTAGTTGTGGGTGGGTGGAGAGTGAGTAGAGCAAGGGTTTAGATTTAACTTTTCCTCAACTTTCTTCAAAGTACTTTACATTTCACCGTCTTTTATACATAATATCACTTATTTCTTCTTTATACAATTTGGTCTTAAACTATGAAGGAAGTCACGAAAGAGTATTTTGACGCATTCTGACGGAGTTTCCGCACATACGAGCATTTGCTTTTCCGATAAAATCATTTGATTTGATTTGATTTGATTATTTATTTACGTTTCAAAACTCATATCAGTGTAGAATACATTGGTTTCTTGAGTAGAAACGTTCAGGTGACACAAAGTATTAGGATTTTAGGGCTCAGGTCAAAAGGTTTTCGTACGGAATGGTATTTAGGAATGTGCACTTTTATCATCTAATTATTTTAATTTTGCTGTTAAGCTCTGCTAGTGTTCGTTTACTCTAAATTTCCATGGATTTGAAGGTAATATAGGACCATAATGCTATCTTGATCAGGAACCCGATTTATAGCAAACATTTAAGGTTATGATTGCCGTAAAGCACAAAAAGTTTGAATATTTCATAATTCAAAAATCGGTGTAAACTTACCAATAGTAAAGTCAATGGAACCCAGAAATCCGCTATGTTGGACACTCCAGTCAGTCAAGAATTGAACTGTCATGGTATTTGACTTGGAACTAATCCGTCGAAAGTCTTCCGTCAAATTTCCGCAAAAAGTACCCAACCGTTCCTCTTCTTTAGTAACAAGTTCACCGTTGAAAATATTCACTGAATCGTACTGACATCGTGGGCCGTGTTCAAGGTCCAATTTCTCAAACCTAAAAAGCAGTTCCAAATTCCAAACATTGTAAAAGTGAAAACCACGACTTTCTCTCTCAGTTTTCACTCTAATGAATGTACAACATATAACCAATCGGCAATTCCATAGTACAAGTTGGAAGTGGAATTTAATAGGAACTAAAACCGGGCTTTTGTATAAAATATTCATTCCATTTATTAATAACATTTCATACTTTATTTTGACAATCCAATTTTCAACCAG
This sequence comes from Ceratophysella denticulata, assembly GCA_034694925.1. Classification (NCBI taxonomy): domain Eukaryota; kingdom Metazoa; phylum Arthropoda; class Collembola; order Poduromorpha; family Hypogastruridae; genus Ceratophysella; species Ceratophysella denticulata. The sequence continues at coordinate 5,810 of JAQFYT010002766.1, forward strand.
AAACCAGACTTTGTATCACAAAAACAAAACCAATTCCGATTTCAACAACACAAGACTTGCATAATGAGCAGCTCTGGGAATACAATATATGTACAGGGCGGGACACAATCTACTGACTAACACAGCCGCCTTGGATCGTTGAAGATCGTACAGACTCATATGTAAATTTTACACTTTGATGTGTCAAATAAGAGCCTATTTCAAAGTGTAACTCAAGGTTTAAATGTTTGACTTTAACATCATGTAACTGCCGCGTAGCATAAAATTAAAAAAAGCTGACAAATTTCAACCTTTTTGGTGGTATCAGTGGTTTGCAATACATTAGCACTTAGTACCTAATTTTCCAGAACATGTCAATGATTTTTTGCTATTGTGCTGTACAGTGGTACTTTCTGCAAAAATGTACAGCTAGGGGCTACGAGTTTTGAGCCGCCCTGTACACTGTACCACCCACTAGGCAATACTTTAATTAACTTTGGGCTCATTTGCATAGAAACGGATAGAAATTCCAAGAAGAGCACAACAGGTACTTCACATAAAGTAAGCAGATGGAATGCGAAGCGAAAGAGCCTGTCAAGCCGAAGGAGATACCAGAAAAACTCATCTCCAGACCCCAGCCAGACGCCGTAGCAACCAATCTCTCCCACTGACTGGTAAACATTTAATCAATGAACCAAATACTCAATTCGCTTCGCTCCATAGTTAAGAATACCCGAGGAAACAGGCTCAGATTTTTATTTACAAAGTGGTTTTACATGTATGTGCCAAAAGGGATTATAGGATCTGTACAGGTGGTGGCAAGAAAGTAGAATTAGAAACGCAACACGCACTTAGACCGTACTTTCCCCCACCAACGCACGCTCTGGTTTCCTGGACAAGATCATGTTTCAATTTAGATTTTAGATTGGAAAACTTCCGTTATCTTATCTCACCGGGGGAATATGGCTAAGGCTTGAAGGCTACGAGGTTTCGTACTACTTCTGTTAAGATTACCTCAAAGGCTACGATTTATTTTACGTCGCAGTGCCAGATATACATACAAGAGATAACTTATACGAACACCTTTGCACGAAGAAAATTATTTAATTAACATCCGTAAAATTTCCCAGCAAGCTGTGTTTTATACAGTTGTTTGCTTTACTAGTGTTCTAAATTATACTATCATTCTGGCAACATGAACGAACAGATATAATTAATTTGTATCACGCATCGAGATAAGGAACACAATTCACAAAATGCTCATACGGCATATCCATGTTCCATGCTTCATGTCCATAGTAATTCCGTGCGTTCCTTATGATACATGCAAGATCAACATTGTGTTACACATGTTACTTCAAACGTTCGTAACGTTTCGGTTCTTGAATCTACCGAGGCGTTTGTTCGAAGTAACCGTAGAATAAAAACGTATGTACTACCAGCATAAGGTGAGCAAATAAAAGTTTAAGTTTGTTTAAGTCACTAAAGTTTTATTTCGTGAAACCCTAAATTTTACAGTAAAAAAGGAGCACAACATATTGTTGTCCAATCGTTTGAATAGTTTTGAATATGTGTAAAGTCGTGTAGTTTTACCAGAGTTTTGTGCAATATGGCATTTGAAGTTGGATCGGATTTATGTATTCACGTTTTAGTAGGTTTTGCATTAGGAAAGGATAAATGTTCATACTTTCAAATTCCATAAAATTTGTTATATTTCGCCCAGAGGCGATTCCAGGATTTTTTTTTGGGTCGGCTACGGGTAGCAAAAAGTCTAAGCTTTAAAGAATTAGACGCCGTTCTTCCATTTATTACTAAGAACGGATCGTAAATATTAACACGCGCCGAAGGCGCGCGAAAAAGTTGGATTTTGGGCTTAGAAAAGTTCGTATGTTCATATACAGAAGTAAGACCGGCTCGCGCCGAAGGCGCGCGAAAAAGTTGGATTTTTGCATCAATAAACTCAAAATAACATATTTTATTAATATTTACTAAAATCCCGAGTCGGTTAATAAAATATCGAGTCGGCCAACAAAAATCTCAGGTCGGCTATAGCCGACTCGCTGGAACCGGCACTGATTTCGCTTTGATTCACCCCAATATCTGAACTGAACCGATTCGTTGTTAACCCTATAAAAATATGACTTACTTGAATCGTACGACTTTTCCAGTTGGTGCTCTAATGATCCACGTACAGTTCATATTGGGAGCGGACGTGAATGGATGACCAGGGGATTGAATGGACTGAGGCTCCGTGATAATCCCACCGCATTCTAGTAAATGTAGAATAAATGTAAAATATTCCTCACATGCATGAATTACAACATCAAACATAAAGGCTTCAGTAAATTCATGGCTATCTCGCTCATCTCGACCGGAACCTTTACCCCGGTGTACATGTATATACATATTCTAGATTCCAATTCCGATTTGGACTCTCGAATACTAGAACAGAAGGAGGTAACCTAAGTAGTATGGGAGAAAGTCACATTTCCCTCGTCCATCCGCCACAACGCACCCTGAATTTCAATTTAGTTCAAGTCCAATGCACACACAAACTGTAAGTCTTTAGTAAAGTCAAGACAAGGCAGTATTTCCTATGCAAAACATGACTCAAATGGAAAACTGTCTTTTTTGTTCTTTTTCCGTCCTCTCACGGAGTTCAATACACGTTGAAGGCCTAACAACAGAAAGATACTAACTATTACTCTTCTGTCCAAGGAAACAGACTGTTTTTAGTTTCTCTATCTCAATCTTACACCGAGTTTCTATGTCTCTACTCTACAACTTCAGTATGACTTTCCCCCAGTAATTCAATAGGTACAGGGTGAGTGAGTGACATCTCCTATCTAACATACGCTAATTAACATGCATGACATATGTAAGATAATCTAAACGAAACGGTTAAGTTAGGCTTTTGTACTTTCGATAAGGCCTTGATTGTTACAAGGCTAAGCAGGTGGCGGCTGCAGCAACAATATTTTTTTAAAATATTAGAACAATCACTGACTCGCCTTCTACTTGTGCACATGTATTCATGGAGATTCCGTACAGACAAGGAACCCACAATAGGCAATATCCACGTATTTCTTACTAACTGGCGAAGAATGTAATATCAGTACAAGTTAATGAATGAATTGGCCCACATTTTCTAAAACTTGGGCTTTCAATGCCAGTGAAAGCGGTGAAACTGAGAACTTTCTCTCTGCCTTATACTTTAGTATAATAAACGGAGCTGTATTTTCACGGCTTTTTAATATCCTATCTCTTTCTCCGAAGCAGAGAATACGCTTCCCATTGCTATGAGCGTGTATTATCGCTGAGAAGTTACGAACCCAACACTACGGTGTGCACAGTGCATAATAAGTATTCCGGAAATTAGAAAATTAATTAGATACTCGTGCCGTCCTGATAAAACAGGCCGTGGGAATTACTGAGTAGCTAGCTGGTATATTAAATGCTGTAGTTCCACTTCACATAGCTACCGTTGGATAGGTGTTAATTAGAAATTTTAGTTCAACAGTAGTAACATGCACATGCAAATAGTGCAATCTAATTTCTTAACGAAGGTTGATGTTCTTAAGTCTTTTTCTGGATATGAGCCAAGAAACTGCTTCACCATTATATAAGCGACCAAAGCTACGAGTAGTTTAAACGTAGATCAAATGGGAGTAAAATAGTGTAGTTAAGTTGTATTCAGTAGTGCATTTAATCGCGATATGATGCAGGTATGCGCTTTTCATATCTTCTTAATATGAAACAATACTGACTCATCAGTTAAACCAAAATATATTTAAATCTTGGTATAAAACTCACTATATATGTTGTACTCGGCTCGAAATCCAAAATTCTCAAAGAGCGGTAAATAGTTGTATGTAAGAGTAACAGCGCCACGACCCAAAAATGGGTTCGGTACTTCTTGTCCGCAATATAGGCCGCCATGATGAATATTGTATGGATTTAGTTGACGGTCCGTGGCATTTCCCTCCCATAAAGACACGTTCACGGAAGGACAGTGCCTTGTAATATCGTCAGGTTCCCAGCCTTGCCATGCCGGTACTGTGTTACAAACAAAACGAATTTTGAATATCGTTCACGATAATGGCTATACTCGACATTATTCCTACGTACCTGAAACGTCAAACGGAGGTTTAAACGTGACGATGATGTAGTCATCTGGCTTGGTCCCTTGAACGGTGTAGTCACAGCTTTGAACCCTATACCGATTTTCCCAACCCATGCTGCCATAGAAATTATTTGATGACACGTGCATGGAGTGATTGTAGCGGTCATAATGAGCCGAGCGAATGATCCCCGATTCACCCGTGTACACTCCGCCACAGGGTGAGTACCAGTTCATCTATTCATTAATTCCAGATTTAATACAGAAATTAAAAAACCCAATACGTGCTTAAATTTTTTAAAATCGTGTAATAATAAAGCACCGTAAATCCATCTCCGTCAATGGCTTGATTCGTACGGAAAACGACTCTAACAGAAGTCGTTGTTGTGTTAATCGGCGCAGGGATATTTTTCCCGCAATAGCGTGCCAGGGAGTCCCATCCGTACCCGGTGCGTTGTTTTTGAAATATCTATATAATATATACATCACATACGCCAAAATCATCATATACTACAATTTTCAATGCTTACGATTTTATATAAAAGAGAGTACCTCAACAAAATCATTAGTACAATTAGTACTATTTTCAATATCGAATCGCCCGGTAAACACGAGATTGAGTACATAACCAGGAATTGTTTCGATTGTCCATTCACACTCCGTGTTAGCAGCATATCGACTCGTACTTGTGGTTCGTGGTGATCGAATTGCACCATTTTTCTTGTGTATTGTACCTCCGCAGCCTTTACGAAGAATTTCAGCAGAGATTGTAAATCCACGTCGATTACCGTTTCCATTCTCATCTGAATGAAATTCGAGCCAGAGTTGATTTGACATGGATACAATTGCTGGCGGTAAGTTTGCCCCGCAGTATTTGCCAAGTACAGGCGAGGATGGATAGCGTCCATTTCGGATAATCAGGTAATCCCGGTCGCATCCATCATCGTTTCGATGATCTTCCAAATCAAGGTCGTTAAAAGTTAGCTGAATCTGTGAACCTCCACGATATTCCAATACCCAAATACATTCAATGTTTGTTGCATATCCAGCTGGATAGCCTGGACTTTGAACTGTTGCATTCGGGCCGCTCAAAACACCTCCACAAGGAAACACTTGGTAGGTCAGGTTGAATGATGATTCCCAATGATCAGCCTATACACGTAATGTACAACATACAAATAATTTAATCGTTTCGATTAAAATTAACTAGCATAAATGACAAGTACAATCTAATAATTAACCTGAAAAGTAATTTCAAAGGCACTTCCGGGAAGATACGTTTTCTGATTCGTCACTTGCCCACAGAACTTTCTCCAATTGTACGAGCCGAAGCTTAAACCTGGTATAATTAAATATTGTCACCCTCTGTACTTTCTCTATCACTATTGGTACTCTATATACTGAATAAACCCGGACGTCGATTCGTTATGTGACAATATAGTAGGTACTGTTAATGGCCGCTGTAATGAGTAAGAAAGAATTCGAAGTTGTGTTTGCTAATTGCAGATTTGGCACGATTTCAAGATTATCCGTCAATCGGACACTCAGATTTGAATCGGCTCAAAATTATCATTTGGACGCGGATTCAGTTTGAATTATTCTTCATTTTTATGTAAATTATGTATTACTTGGTGAAGCCTTGAGATATCCATCTGAACAATCCGGATTGGAGAGGGTCCAAGGTGGAATTCGCAGATCCGTCAGAGTGATCATCGTCGTTGATCCATTTGCAAGTACTTCCGGGTGTTGCCACGAACACATGACCCCGGTCGTTGTGTTCGGTGTTCCGGTTCTGGACGTGGGTGAACTGACATTCCCTTGATCTCCGGTCAGTTCACCTCCGCATACTAAATGTTTACAAATTCAGTATTTTCACTGAATGCAGTTTAAAAGACTTTTAAAATGTTGTAGTATAACTAACTTGACGGTAGATCCGTTGTATAGCTAGCCTTAAACCCACGATGTGACACGGAGCCATCCGTCCTGAATCGAATATTCATCATATTCGACGTCGTCTCGACAGGTGCCGGGAGCGAAGGACCACAAAGTGTTGTATTGTAAAACTTTTGAAAACTGTAGTATTCTGGACCTTGCCCAACCTAGTTTTAAAAGGGTCACATTTAATGCTCCTATCAAAAAGCTGAAACTTCCTATAAAAAATGCAGACTACACGTTTAATACAAAG
>JAQFYT010002767.1:0-12091 GCA_034694925.1 Ceratophysella denticulata
AAATCTAACCTAACCTGTAGAACGGATCAATCTCGTCCGCTAACGTTTTAACCTAACCTAACCTGACTAAAATCAAAATTTACTGCCATTTCAGACTTATTGCACAAGTATTTTTTGGCAGATTCTATTTTCTCATTGCACGTTTATATATTTCCCATAATCATATTAGTGTCCAAAGCCTGTGCAACGTTGTAATGTATTGTTACCCTTGTAATACGCATTTAATTTTTGTTACCACTCATCTTAAGGATGTAGCCAACCGAAAGTTAATCTATTTTGTAACCATTTCATTATTACATACGATATGTTACCCCGTTCAACTTGAAATCACATAATCGGCAGTTCAGATGTTGTTACGAATGCTTGCAGTATGTATGAATGGTGACATCAACTTTGGTTACAAAACGCTTTCTGCAATATTCGAATCCAATATCCAATCAAATTTTTGCCAAAAGCCAAAATTTACTCCATGGAAGCCGTTATTTATAACCAACAAAAACTCGTAGTACCTTAATATATCTATAATATCCTAACAACGTTATATCCTAACAACGTTTTGGCTCAATTCTGTGTTTAATTTGAGTTTAATGTATAATTTAAATGTGCCTAAAAAGTCAACTTATTAATTAAGTGTTATTCGCTGCTATACAGGTTTGTATCTTTGTCGGTGATCAGTTGGTAAATTTTTTTTGTAAATTCCCGTGTCAATGTAAATAAAATATGTAAACCCTTTAAAGTTTAATCTTAAGAATTATACTAAAATAAAACGCATCCGTAACCATAGCTGAAATGTACAATTTAGATTACTAGCACACTTTGTTACATAATTGTGTGTCCCCTTTCTTAACTTAATATATAAATATCAAAGAACTTTATAGGTACACCATGTTGTAGTTTATAAGGACTTATTTCATCATGTTATAAGAACACAATTCAGATGGGAAGAGCCACCATTTCTTTTATCTATTTTTAAATTTTGCATTTGTAATCCGTATCTTGAAATAAACCTCTGATAAAAATAAACTTATAAATAAAGTTATAAACAAACGTCTCATTAACTTTTTCATTATACAAGATCCCGGTTTAATCTTTCGCCACGACGGATGTTGAAGCATTCAGTTATTTTGATTCCAGTTTTCCTCATCATTATCGATATCTACCTGGTGGTTTGTGGTAGAATAATTACCACTACGTGTGCAGGAAAATACGTTTTTTTAATTTTCCAAGCCATAATAAGGCTACTAATAATTTTTGCTGTAAATTATAAATAAGGGGTGCTCTAGGGTATCGTTAGTCGTCTATAAAAACATGTTTTTTTAAGATAATCAGTTACAGAGTTTTTGAATAGTTTTGGTAAAAGTGTGATTTTCAAAAACCAATTTTTCAGAAAGCATTTACATAATGAAGGTTTTTAGCTTATTTGAGATATTCTGCGTCGTAGCAGTATCATGTGTCGTGCATTTTATTACGGTGGATACTTCTAACGTAAGTAAACTGTAACAAAATTATATGGACCACATATTTGAGACCTGTAACTTGGAGGGTTTTTAACATTCAGCAGAAATATTATGAAATCATTTAGAATTTATTTTAAAAAACATTTGTTTGATAGGTTCATGAATTTAAATTGATTGGAAAATACCGCTTTCTTCCGTATGAACCATTCCAAGGATTACCGCCGGGTATTTGCTTCAATCTGACCTCCCTTCATCTCGAATACTTGGAATTTGATCCTAATCAGCTCGTAAAATCACTCGAGGACTGCAATGAACTGAAGTATATTTATCTAGCGGATGTTGAGTTCTCAAATCCAGTTACGCGGAAAGTTACTCTGCCCGGGTTGGAAAGTTTTACGTTGACCAAATATGATATTGAAGCTAAAACAGGAAAAGAGTTGATGGATCATTTGTTCTTTTTCAAGTATGAGTCTGAGGAAATAATTCCGGACACTGTGATAAGGATCAATTTGACATCGTCAGGAAAAGACGGCATGAAGCTAAGCTACGGTTATAATCAATCTTATATAAACGGTTACTTTCAATTTCATTCTCAAAAACTCGAGGTTTCCAACATGAACTACAACATTACGAAATACTTTAATTACCATGAGCTATGGTTCAAAAATAGCCATGTGGATCACGAATCGATTAAAGTAGATAATTTAAGATCCTTGACGCTCGAGAATGCGGTTTATCACGAAGTTGGATTCTTTGAAACCCTAAAATCAGCTTACAGTTTGACAAAACTGATAATTCTGAAACACAAAGTAAACATTCCTCGCCTCTCAATTGACCTCTCAATATTTCCATCAACAGAGAATTTTACACTCTTGGGCATTGAAAATGCAGAGATTTGGTCTTCAAAATTGATACATCTTCGAGAACTTACCACTTTATACTTGTTTAACTGTGAGTTCAATACAACATTAATTTCCGTTTCAAGTTCTGTCTATGGTTTAGGTTTTTTTCAATTGAGGCTCATAGGTGTTGACTTGAATACATTTCTGAGTCCAATGAATAAACTAAGTCGACTAATTCTAAACTACATTGGAATACCAGGAGAACATAAAATTGATTTGACTAGCTTGAGAAATTCGTCAGACACGTTAATTTCTATGCAGTTTTCTAATCTAAAAATCAAAATTCCTTCCAGACATTTGAAATTCTTCAAGGTGAAATGTAAATTGTGTCTAGCTTTCACCTTGTGTGCCTTTGATATTGATGAAAACATTGCCAGTTGGTTTAGTTCAACATTTCCGAAAATTTATTCTGTAGCACTTTGGCATAATAACTTGAGTTATTCAGTGTTCCAGGAAATCCTAAACTCGTCAGTATCTGAAGTATATTCTTTGCCAAAAAAATTTGAAGTTCCAGAAATTACAAAATTTATGCAAGACTCTGGTGTACCCTCGGGGGTTAAAGACTTTCGACTTGTCAAATCAAAAAATAGTACTACTGGCTGGTGGATTACAGATTTGGACTATAAAAGTACAATACTACCAAATACAAACACTGTACTCTACGCCTATATCTTACTTCTAATGTGTGTTTGTGGATTTGGGTTATTTGGAAGTTTAATTAGCTCTATTGTGTTGACAAGAAAAAACATGTGGGGATCTACGAGTTGTATTCTTTTTGGACTCACATTTTGTGACAGTTTAGTACTTTTAACATACATTTGTTCTGTTCTTTATTTTGGAATTAAATTAATATTGGATTTCATGGAATTTGGAGTGTCACAAGGTCAAGTTTATCGAGTTCTGGGATTTGAAATCAACGAGTACTCGGTTAAGAATCTTGATGACCTCCAATACACTATCTTGTATCCTCTGAACAAAACTGGTAAGGTCAACACACAAGTTGCGTCCCAATGTTGGACACTTTTAAACGTTATTATGATTATTTGAATATTTTCCTTTAGCATACACCGGATCTGTTTATGCCACAGTACTCTTAACAATTGAGAGATATGTTGCTGTTTGTTGGCCACTTCATGCGAGGCAGTGGCTGAGAACGAGGGTCGCAGTTATCAGTATTCTACTCGTCCTCGGTTTCTCAATTATACTCAATTTCCCGAGATGGATAGAAGCGCAGCAGTACGACAGTTACATTGAGTTTGATAGGGACGACTATGACCGGTTTTTAGATGGGAAACAATTAAATTTCAAGCGAACTACTCACGCTTCAGGACTGCTCAGAAATCGATACTATCGAGAGTATTACCATGGATGGATTTGGGTGACGTTCATGTACGTTGTCCCAATTTCCGGCCTAACGGTCCTAAACGTTTTGATTTTGAAACAGGTAATAAAATACATATTTCTTGAATCCCAACTCAAAATTTAACATAACCGTATAATATTTCAGTTGAGAAAGTCAAACCAGAATCGAAAAGCCTTAGCAGCAGAGACAAATCCGCGGAACAAAGCCGTTAATCAAGAAGAAGTTCAATTGGCTTCACTGACCAAAATGTTACTCTGTGTCATTATTATCTTTGTTCTCTGTAACTCTGTGAGTGGTTGTATCGTTTGGGTCTTTCTGTGGTACTTTCGCTGGGATCCTACGGACGTCGAAATCTTTTCCTGTATTCCGCTCATCATTAATTCTTCCATTAATTTTGGCATCTACGTCCTCCTCGGTTCCAAATTTCGAACAGAGCTGTGTAAAGTAATTTCCAGCTGGCGGAATGTGATTTGTTCATGCTGGAATAATGGGTCACGGAGGTCAGAACTGGCAGAAAATAACACTCGTCCTACACCTCTTCAACAGGTTCCATCTAGTCAGGAGCAATTATCTTAAACCTTGCCATTGTAATATTATGTTACGTTTCCCAATTAGTAATTACTTAACTTAGCACATCATGTTCTCTCGATAAACTATAACCCTGGCTATAGTTACGGTGTGTATTTGCGTTAGCATCTTTCGTGGTATTATCATATCAGATCATATCAGATGTAATCACGTATATGTATAACGTATTGTAATAGTAAGCAACACGTTTCGAGGGTTCGAATTTTCAAACTGAAATATATTAATTTTTAAAATTCGGCAAAAAGCAGTATGGGGAGCCTATAAACTATCGAAACCGGCACATTTGTTAGTACTTACTTATCACAGAGATAAGCATTTTTGCCTACAAGTCAAACTTGACCAGGTCCAGCCATGGTCCAGTTCAGCTGAGCTGACGAGGAGCGATGAGCTAGTCGGAGGACAAAAGACGCTGATCCAGGAGCTGTCGGAGTGGGTGACAATGGGAATGGTCATTTTTGGTGGGCAATGAGACATTAGCGAGTCATCGATCTTGGAAGATCAATCACCGACTGCCAAGAAGGCCCAATTCCTAACTTCTAATCTTCTAACTTCTAATCTTCCTCAGGTTCATCCTCACTCAAACACAATCATTCGTCTTCCGCTTCCTATCAAGGCCAAACCCGCCTATCTCCTCCTTCCGCCCCTATTCATTCCACCACGCTGCATTCCGTCAAATGCCAACAAATACCAGCCCGCCAATGCACGTGTTAGCGTCTACCGAATTGTCGTGGAAAATTGAACAAATGATGCACTAATTTCCTTATATTTTTTTAAAAACATTGGGAGTTCAATGTTGCCGCAAGAAACTAAGCTTTCAGCGGATACTTATCTTGAGTGAATTAGACTTTCATAGAATTTCACGTAATAAACCTAGCGCAGTGCATCATTGACTCGACGGCAACACATTGAGCCTGGTCCCGGTGAAAGTGGAATTATTCATCGTCCTCCCCCATCCAACATGCTTTTACTTTGCTCACTTCTCTCTTTTTGGCCCTGCTGCCTGAGTTGACTATTTTTCCTTTGGAGCTCGGGATGACATCCCATCTAACACACCATCAATGACGTGATTAATTGATCTCTGTTCCATATCCATGGATTCCAGATACATCAACCTTCTCTGGACTGACAGCCTCACGCACTGGACTTACGCCCACCCCTTCCAACCAACCAACCGAACTGTAAGATACCCGCACTGGGACTGGGCACTCTGTTCATGATATTCGAAATACAATATACAAACAAATAAGCTGTTGTGCTGTGCCTAGCAAATCAAAGCGCCTTACTCCAAGGATCTCAATCCTATTTTATTCTTTTGAATTTCAAACGTTTTAGATTACTAAATTAATAAAAACTTCTGTCTAAAAATTTAGGATTCCGACCGAAATCGCTTTTTTAACAACCTGTCAAATTTTCAACCTTTGAAATTTGAAATATCCAGAGATACAGAATTTTGAACACTGCAGTGACAATATATTTGGGACAACCCTTCTACTATATCGGTAGATTCAACGCCAAACAGATATCTGGAAATTACGATTATTAAACACTGTAGTGACACTGTAGTAACAGTTTTTCAAAGTTGACAAACAAAAGGGTCTTTTTTTTAACGCAGCGAAATAAGAGAAATGATGATTGATCATAATTACAGTAATAAATTATGAAATGATGATGATGCAAGGTTAAACAAGTTTTGAGAAATTATTTTAAACTCCTGAAGTGGTGAATGGATTGCGAAACGTAGAACTGCTCGATTGAGCAGCGCAGCGGGAGAAAATCGTAAACAAACAAAGCTTTTACTCAACCCAGTGAAAGTCAAAAGAAAGCACACGAACCACGTACAGAAAATAATTATCCTAAATTCACCAAATGACCTTAATTTTCTGGCCTAATTCCAACTATAATTTGATTTTACGTAAGTAATATATTGAAATTTGATATATCCGTTATCATATGACAAAACGCGTATGACATATGACATATGACTGTTGTGGAAAGTATTGTGCAAATACGAAAGCATTTAGCATATGAATGTGATGGTGAAAGTCATTTTCCTCTGATGCAATGCATTCACAGTTCATAGACAGGAAGGAGAAAGCAAACCGAGAAATTGGAGTTTATTATACTTACCTTATTGTGAGCATAGTCCAGAGCAAGCATGCAGTCATTGGGTGAATTGGAGTGATATCCATTCTCACCCTTTCCGTTCATTCCCAAAATAGCATTCGACTGTCCGCCCATATTATTGTTCATTTGTTGGTGATGGTGTAAATGATGATGATGGTGTTGACCGGCGAAGCCGAGGGCAGCGGCAGCCGCTGCTGATGCGGCAGCATCTCGAATCCAAGGATACATTTTAAAATTTCAATAATATTCTCAATATTCCCAATATTTCTGAAAGAACTTTTTGTTTCAAATCACAGTTAATCGTTTCCAAAAATCACGGTTAATCGTTCATGAAAATGTGCACTTAACCGGTGCACTGTTCACAAACAGATAATTATGTTATGGGACAATACTTTGAACAAAAAAAAATTGTGTAAATAGCACAACACACAAAAAATTAGGCAAAAACTGAATTTTTTGAACCGCCAAACGGTCTAATCCTTGAATACTTCCGTTTTTTCACTCCTCACTCAAGTGACACGAGAGAAGTGGCTTGGCTTCTGGTTTGTTTTCATTGTGCAGTTCTTCAACGAGTCAGAAAAATTTATATTTCTTTTTGGCCGAACCAAAACAAGAAACCAAACCAAACCACCACAAACAGGCGTATTGTTTTACCAAATCTACTACACAGCTTCTACACACATTAGGGATTTTCCTATTGTGTGAAAGGCAAGGGGTGGGTTGTTTTAGTAAGTAAAAATTTTCCCTGCCCAAAAAGACCCACACAGACACAGACACAGACACTTGTACAGTATAAAGTAGTCAGTAGCTAAAAGTCAGGCTTAGCCAAACGCAAACCAAACCAGTGAAGGAGGTCTGTGTCTGATGCTACATTACATTACATTATACATTACGTGTCTTTCTCAAACAGACAAAAAATTCCAAAAAACTTAGCTGGAACCAATGGGGTTGGATGTTGGATGCTTGATTTTTCAAAGTCGATGTATGCTGACTTCTGCCTTGGTACTTGGTACGATAATGAAAAAAAAAACTCGGTGTTTTTTATGCAGTGGTCCCTCAAAAACCTGTGTTCTGTTTGATGATCTGATGATGATGATGATGATGATGAAGCTCTAAGGCTCTCTCTCAGGGAACCGCAGCACCAGCACTCACTGTGTGAAGGAAAACTGCGAATTTGTAGCGTAACTTCACATTGGAAAAAGTTATATTTCTCTGACGCCTGGCCTGAGTCACAGAAACGAAGGAGCAAGCAGTAAGATGAAGACGGAGATTTTTGTCTGGGATGCCGAAGAAGTGACCCGTCGTCGTCGTCTTCGTTTCTCCTTGAGCCGGATCATGTTTCTTTTTCCCCCGGGTTCTTCTTTCATTGTGTCTTTCTTCGGTTGTTGCTCAAAAATGGGCTCTGATGCTCTGAACTACGGACATTGTACATCGTACAGAACAAACCACGTGCGTTTACCCCCAAAAAATGGTCAAATCTGTGAGTAAACAAAGACATACACAGATTTCTGAGTTTTGGAATATTCAAATTACGCTTTAGCGCCATTTGGTTCGATGGTTGATTCGAAAGATGGCGAATCAAACCATCGCATCGGACTATTGGCCCCGGGTTGCTTTTCCTTTTGCGCTGCTTTCCTTAGAGTATACATACATGGAAGAGTCATGCACCCACGGCCACCTTGGATAGCTCGTACATGGTATACATACTATACTACGCACACTTACCGTGTGCCCAGACCGAGCGAAAGCGAGGTATGTTTGTTTTACTCTAAGCTGCGTTCAGCAAAGAAAATCACAGGTCGGCATCTGATATTCATTGTATAAAGTAAGGTTAGGTTTTACGGTAGCGGTATATCGCAGCTGTAATATCGCACCGGCATATCGCAGCGGTATATCGCAGCTGTAATATCGCACCGGAATATCGCAGCGGTATATCGCACCGGCATATCGCACCGGAAACGCCCGCAAGTTTATAAATTTTATTTAAATATGTTAAGTTAGGTCTTAGGTCTTCCATGAAGCCCGAAAGCCTTTGAGAAGCCTAACCTAACCTAACTAGAATTTATAAGCCCAGCGGGGCCGACCTGTGAATACATATTTCTACATGTAAAGTGAGGAGGGAAACTTGAACTTCGCTGAATGCAGGACAAAATGAAATTACGCCTACAGGTTACCTTTTTATCGTCTATAGACGGATACAGATTTTGGATGTAAATTTATTTTATGCCAATTGTTCAAAAAAATCATTCCATGTCATCTATGAAGATAAATTTGGCCACTTTACTTCTGTTAATGGGTCGTTGATGGGCTTCTCACGATAGCGCCTGTTAGGCTCGCGACCAAAAATCATGCCCAACCGTTCAATTTTTTTCTTAAAATATTAACTGAAAAAATTGTATCCCAGGATAAATCGTTAAATTGCTTTCTGAACCCATTCATACATAAACTGATTGGAATTGCTTTAGCTTAGTGGTGGCTTGACTTGACTTCAGGCAATAGAATCACACGGGAGCCTGAATTTTGAATCCATGTTAGCTCGAGATTCTCGTGAAGAATAGAATCAAATGAATTATCATATTCTCAGCTTTTTTTGTTCTAAACAAAAAACAGTTAACAGTACAGAGTTACAGAGTGATTGGAAGTAATTTTATGTATCTCAGGTTTTGAATTATTTCTTATATGTGTCTATCTGAACTTGCCTACAATTGCTCACACGACACTAGGCTTTAAAATAACTAGCTTGATGTGCGGGTAGTCTGTCAATTTAGTCAATTGTAGCTCCCTGCGTGCGAGCAAAGCCTGCTTATTAGTTTTTTTTCTAAATTACAAAATTAGCCTTAGTTTTGAAAATATTATCAACCTAGGAAGCACCTACATTACATGTCGTTATTATTTCTGTGTCTTCTTACGGGTTTTTCAGAAATAATCATATCATGCACTGTCGGTTTTTTTTTGTACCAAAAGAAGTATTTACTTTACGACATTACGTGAATTTACAAAATTGTCATGTTTTTGCACATAATGGAGTCCTTAATGGAAACGACGACAGGGATTTCAGACTTGACAGTTCAATGAACCCTCACTGGTTGTATTTGGTCTTCTGAATTGGGAACACAGGAGAGCATCAATTTGGATAATACATATTGCAATCGCAAGGACATTTTTCAAATTCAGAAAAATCAGAAGTTCCAGAACCAGGAAGACGAGATGAGAACAAGGTTTCCAATTCCGATTGTCAGAACAATTGGGACACGTTGGAAGAGAGCATTAGCGGAAGATCCTTGAGAATTTCTCTTTTCTGTCGTCGGGGGTTGCGTTGTTATAGACGACGCGTCATAGTCTTCCTGATTCTGACATTTCTCAACCTCTGGATTCGGATTCCAAATTTTAGTTGGTGGTACACACACGCAAATTCCTTTAGAGTAATCCAAATCTGACGCAAAATCTTCGGTGCCGTTTGTATAAGCTATACTACTCTCGTGTCTGCAAATTGTCCCTTCAAATGGTTTACAGGCTGAAAAATTAAGTTTTACATTAGCTTGATCTCGATTTCGCATATAGCGGAGCATGATATGATGGATACTTACTGACAGCTGGAGCTTCGGAACTACATGGAAAAATATTGTCCTTATTACACCATTTTACACCGTGTGGTACTGCAAAATGACAGTTCGGTACGTTGTAGAACGAATAACCGTCAGTCACGAGAAACAATAGGATCAGGGTTGTGGGATTGCAAATAAAGTCCAACATTTTCATTTTGGGTGTCCTGTACTGGCAGGATACTTTGTTCAACTATAAGAAAAGATGTCCGACTGAAAAAGAAAAAATCTTCAAGGTTTCACTGTAAACTTTTCAACGCTTCTTGTCATTTATCAGCTTTTGCTAAACTTTGACATCCAGGAAAAGAGGAGATTCATTCAAATCACCATCAACATGCTATGCCGGTTTTTCTCGTTGTCACCGTTGTCACGACAACAGTGGACAGTTTGCTGATATAGTTTGTCCTTGTTCGAGATTCGTATTTGTTCGGTATTTATCTGCCTTCATATTGTCATAAGTTTTGAGAATAAATGAACCACATATCAGAGAATTATATTTACTTTTCGAAATTACGATGTATATATGGACAAATTTTGACCGTAAACTCGAAGATATTAACGCTAATATCCTAATCTTAATTTTTACGGCAAAATTTGTATATGTAAATACTGAACAGATATCAAAGAACGTTAAATTGTTATTTATACGCCCTTATTTAATGTTGACTATGTATTACTAATACATCATTAGAGATAATGAGATTTGGTCACATCTGCAACGTAGAGCGGTCCAATTCTAGTAAAAAGTTGAATATCCTTTTCAATATCTTTAAGACTTGATTCAAGAGCTAATTTCCGTTTCTTCAATCCATCTGTGTAAATACAGAGCGGTAAATGCTGGAACTCAGTGTAAAGTTCATTCCAATGATTTTGTAAGCCCTTGAAATATAGATTTTTTAAATTAAATTTAAAAATTAGCTGTGGTATATTACTATGGAATGCCATTTAACATTGATTTTAAAAATACCAGCGTTATAATTGAACGTTCTTGATCGGATAATTCCCGACATTGTGCCCTTTCCGCCTTTCTTGCCGCTTCCTTGGCGTCCAGCTCAGCTTGCCAAAGTTCGTATTTTCTACGATAAATATATGCTGGGATTTGGCCATAACCCTATGCAATCCCAATGTAAAAATTATCATAATAAAATCATATGTAATTGATTGTCAATTTGAATCTCACCTTTTTGTCGAGCATACATTCAGGTTCCAGGACCGTTGTCCCTTTACAATCTAGTACTTTTCTTCTGGACTGCAGTACTTTCGGTGGATTTCTCAAAACAGCCACGGCATTGTCATGTATAAAATCCTTCTGGCCCCTTTCAATCCTTACATATCCCGAATTTGAGTAAAATTTCTTAGTATTTGTATTACAGCTGCAGTCAATCCTACAGCAGAGAGAACAGCGATGCTGTTGTTCATGGTCAGGAATCTGACAGTCTCCGTCACCCCCGTCAGCAGCGATATTCTCGAAATTTTCATCGTTGTAAAATCCTGATGGTGAGGTATCCGAATTTGAAGCATGACATTGTCGTTGTTGTCCCAGACCAAAGCGTTGACTAAAACCTTCGGATTTTGAGCATTTTGCTTTTCTATGCTCACATTTAAGCCTGGATCTTTCTTCTCGACAACGAGGACATGGACACGGACATTTGGAGCTACTCAGTTTGGTCAGGAGCCGAGACCTCTGCTTAGGAACTGTGTAACGCATTAATTGACATTATTGTAAAATTAAACATAGAAATTCAATATATATTTTAGACATACTTGACCCATTATATTTCTTCAAATAATTTTCGGGGCAAGGGAGCTGCACAGTAGCGACGCCCATTGTGAGTGACAGTCCCGTTTTCTGACATTTTGCCTCTTGGAGGACTTTACAGTGATACCGGCTCACGTAACTGTTCGGAAAGGGGAAATTTATATAAACGTGGCATGAGAAAATAGAATCTGTCATGAAAAAGAAGACTTGTGCAATAATTCTGCATGGGAGTAAATTTGATTTTAGTCAGGTTAGGTTAGGTTAAAACGTTAGCGGACGAGATTGATCCGTTCTAC
>JAQFYT010002768.1:0-12090 GCA_034694925.1 Ceratophysella denticulata
AACCTATAACCAGTAGCTTAAGTAACGCTGTAACTCTTTTAGACACTCGAATAAAAGCTCAAATCTCAAATCTCAAACATTGGGCTAAGGTTACAAACGACGACAATCTGGAAAATGGGGTAGGTTGCCCAATAACCTAGAAAAAATGGCCTGCGACTATTCAATTCAATCTTATGAAACAACATCCAAGCATCATCCCTTCAAAATCGGACCTCGGATCTGAACAGACCTGAACCTGAACCAGGTGTCAGATCAGCTCAGGAATTTATAGAATTCTACAAAACAGTACTGTATTGTGATTCTCGTAAATAACTTATCTACGTACATAAATACGCGACTTCCGGAAATTCATGGAACCCAAACCCAAACAATTCTCTATTTCCACCTGCTCGGCAAGCAATTATAACTTTCATATTATACATATCATAAAATTGACTTGTGTGTGTATACTGTATGGAACAAAACATTAAGAAAAGAGAGTTAGTAGATATAATACCTAACCTAGTAAATACATGAGACATAATTATGATTCTCCATCAATGTACCAGCCTTGAATAATTTATTTGTGTGATGAAGCAATACGCAATCATAATCCTGTCTTCATAAATCCAGAAAAGAATTACGCACGCCCATTCACAACACTTATGAAACAATAGCTACTCACTCCTGCCGCTTCTCATGCATATGTATCTATCTAGTGTTATCTCAATTAACCTGACTTGATTGTAATTAATATATGCTCATTTCAACCAAGTCAGTAGTAGCCAAGTGGCAGTGGTCAATACAAGGAAGAGTGTCTTGTTCAGTTCAACTCCGCTCACCTTGAGTTCACTGAAAATCCACTTTTTGCTCCCATCCATCCATCCTAGCTACACAGGCAACAGGACATGTTTATGCTTCCAATCCCAATCTCAATTACACACAAAGTTCAGGAATGAAGTAATTAAGACGCGTAAGAGAAGTCAATGTCAAGGTGCGGAAGGAATTAAAGAGCGTGTATCCAAATGATCAATTCCTGCATCCAGATTACCTCCATAGGAGCACCTAACCTGCAGGATATTCACAATTATCCATGTACGACTGGTAGGTGGATATAAAAAATAGTACACACACGAACATTTATTTAACATGAGTTACGTGCTCCATGCTAGGATTATTAATCTCTAACCGGAAGCGACTTCTTCTGGCCTGAGACTTCCGAATCCTTATAAAATCAATTGAAGCTGAACACCTTAGCTTTAGTTAGACTTTGATAGTTCATTTTGAACAGTCAGAGTCTGTCCCCAATTTCCTCAATTTCCCATTCCAATTTTCTCTTGTTAGATTTCAATTTACAAGAGTTAGTTGTGAATCAGAGTTTTGAAATAGAAACAAAGGATACTTTAAACTACCCGTTTTAAAGAAGCCTTATAAATCCCCCAATTACAAAAATATATTATCTCAATCAAAAATGGTTGTACAATTTTTGCTCCATGCACTCTGTGCTCTCAATTACTGTTTGCCACACTACGAAGCTCCGAGCCCGAATCCGAGTTACACTGAATTCCGGTCGACTGGGGATGAGTACGGGATACCGGATGTGCCCATAGTTCATCCGCCGTTTGGCGGACTCGAGGGAACGCTCATGAAAACGATCAAGGGACGTCGGATAGGGGCCTTCATGGGCGTCCCGTATGCCGAACCACCCGTCCATGAACTACGGTTCAAGGTACATATCGACATATCCCAATGAGAACACAATCACTGCATTTAAGCAGATCTTGACACTGAATTATTGACCTGACGTGACCTTTGAATGTTTGACGATTTCCTTTAGCCCCCACAACCGAAATCCGGTTGGGAAGGAATTCGAGTAGCCAATAAAACCTCACCCGTTTGTCTCCAAATGGATGCTGCTCAGTATTTCTATGTCGTCGGACGGGAAGACTGTCTTTACCTCAACGTCTACACTCCAAAGGTTTCTACGTTATTTCAATTCAAGTATTTCAAATATTTGGTAGTTGAAAAGTACAGATCCGAAATGAAGGTTTCGGATTTTGAAAACTAGTTTAAATCAATATATTCAATGATTTAGCTTCCTGCGAACGGCGTTAATCCCAAACTCCCTGTGATTGTGTACATCCATGGCGGAGCCTATCTCTTTGGGAGCGGAAGTGATCTGGGCCCAGCTTACCTTCTCGACCAAGACGTTATTTTAGTGACCCTCAACTATCGTCTCGGAGTTCTTGGTATTAAACACACTTAAACATGAAATGACAGCATTCCTTTCAATTCGTGTATTTTTTAATATTTTGTTGTTTGATGTTTGGTTCAGGATTTCTGAGTACTGGGGATGAGGCGAGTCCAGGGAACAACGGAATGAAGGACCAAGCTCTGGCTATTCAATGGGTCAAAGACAATATCCAGCATTTCGGAGGAGACGTGGATCGAATTACACTCATGGGACAGTCCGCAGGAGCCGCCTCCGTGAACCTTCATCTCATGTCACCACTCTCAAAGCGTAATTAATTCAAAGCACCCAAACAAACTTCCAGAACACATCAAGAGTGTTTAGTAACAGGAATGATTTAATTGTATCCTAAATTGTATTTCAGATATTCCATTTGCGGGAATAATGCACAGCGGATCTGCTCACCAGTCCTGGTCACTTGTGAATGCGACGGCCAAGAACTCCCGGACCATTGCCCTGTCCTTCAAATGCCCCGTGGAGGACTCCCATGCCATGGTCGAATGTCTCCGCTCCAAGAACCCCTACTTCGTCGTCTATCGAACTCTCAAAACATTCGTGAGTCATAGCTTGTCCTAAATTAAGCCTCCAATTCTACAAAACGTGAACATTTAGGCTGATTCTCTGATTTGATTCGTAGAAAACGTTTTTCTTCCCTGCCATTCCGTTCGGTCCAGTTGTGGAAGAGCCGAGTGCACACGCCTTCCTCACCCAGCATCCCAAGGACGCGTATCGAGACGGAAATGTGCGGAAGGTTCCCGTGATCCAAGGTCTCGTGGAGAACGAGGGAGATCTCTTCACCTTCGGTAATTAACTCAATCAATCACAGCTAGGTTGATTTCAATTTACCATTCACAATGTAATGTGTATTAATGGATGACTCCATGTGCCACTGTCCAGAAACGGTTGTGTACCCTGGGCTCATGAACGCTCTGAACCGGAAGTTCTTCCAAATGGCTCCGTATGTCCTGGACTACGCCTCCACGACCTCTGACCCCGACGCCGTGTCCACTCAAATCAAGGACTTTTACTTTGGGAACAACACGATAAACTTCTACACTCGTGATCGGATTAGTCGGATGCTGGGAGATCGGTTCATCATCAGTGGGCTTCAGAAGGGAATGCAGTTCCACTCCAGCATTGCCCCCACCTACGCCTACAAGTTCTCGTACAAGGGCAAGTACAGCGTGTCCCACGGACTGAGTCTGAATCGGGCGGACTGGGGGGTCACGCACTTGGACGACATTGCCTACTTCCTCAACAGCACTCTCTACTTCAAGCCAATGACGCTGGATGACCCCGAGTTCGCCATTTCTCAGTTCATGACCAATGTCTGGGCTAACTTTGCTACCACTGGGTAAACAATTAGGAACACAATGTACAGGGTGGTCCATATGATCCTTGAAACCCTTGAAACTTAAAACATTTAATTTGATTGTGTAGGAAACCGACGTATGTGAACGATGAGGCGGAAGAGGTTGAGTTTTGGAAGCCAGTTCAGGATCCAATGAACATGAATTTAATTGACATCAACGAGCAGGTCAAGGAAATCAAGTTTCCGTTCATGGACCGTGTCGCTTTTTGGAAGAGTCTCAAGCTATCGGATGACTACGACTTCCCAGAAAGTCTCATTAAAAGTAGCAGTAGCAGTAGTGGGAATAGTTTAGATCTTCTCAATATTAAGACTACTAATAGTGAAGTAAGCACTTCAAGCAGCATTGTCAGTAGTAGTACAATAGCTCCAGTAGTTCCAGATAGTACCAGTAATAGTCATGATTCTACTCATTCAGATGGCAGTAATTCAGTCTAAGGCAGGATGGGAAGCTCACCTATTCAAAATTCCAGTCAGTTCAATTATGTTCAAATGTGGTTACCTAACCTAACCTTACTTGTTATTCTATTTTATTCAAGAACTCATTTTTTGTTATATATTTATTTGCTTACCCACCTTTACCTACAGTCTGAATAGTCTGAAATGCCACGCAGCACTACATCTTCAATGCAATCTGCTCTGCGTAAAATCACGAATTAAAACCTGTAAAATATTAATAAGTTTTGTCTTGCGTCCGTAGTATCCAAATCATTTGATACCAAAATTCTGGTCGAGCTACTTTTAATTTAGTAACTATATTGATATTTAGAGTAGTCATGATCATACAGGTTGCTCGCAATCCGAAGTCCTTTCTATTCCATTCCACGCAAGTGAATGTTTGTTTGAATTGATGCTTTACGGTTTTCCGCGTGGGAGGATTGTGGATCTGTACCTTGTAATTATTGGCACTTGGGCTTTGCACATTGTAGCCATTGCATACCACAGAGATCTTTAATGTTGTAAACAATTTGGAGTCTCGCCTACACGCTTCGCTTCCGTCCACTCAACTTCATGTCGCTGCTGAGCTGTCTGACTTCGGGTTTTTAAATCAGGATCCTTAAATTATAGATTACAAAATCTGTACAAAATGCATGAGATTTATTTCCACAGGTACATATACATAGGTATTTGTGTTGAAAATATCTCAATAATAAGTCATGTTTTATATGCTTACACTGCACTGGTGCTCTGTTCATACCTTATCTTTTTACTACGGCACGGGCAGAGTCCGTTGGGCAAATGCTATTCAGGAGCAGAGCCGTATCGCGGCGAGTAAAAAGAAACGTACAAATGTAAAAATATAAAAATGCATTTTTCGTTTTATTTCGTAGCATAATTCGGTCACCCATATTCTTTCCAGCCACCAAGACGCTAAGCTAGGGTCCAATTGGAAAATTAGAGGTGGAGAATGGGATTGGAAATTAACGAAGATTAAAAAGCCGACAAGAATTATAAAATTTTATTTGTCTTTCAGTTCAGTTGTGCGTCGCTGTAAAGTAAATCAACTAGGGGAAAACCAAGGTCGCGTACTTTCACTTTCACTACGTACTTTCAAATTTGGACTTCCGCCTACTTTTACAACAGGACTTTCACCGAAAAGGTAAGAAATCTGGAAGTACACAGTGTCTAATTCTAAGTCGTTCGTTAATTTCTTTTTGTATTTTATTTTGTTAAGCTGATGAATGATGACTGTAGACCTGTAAAGAACCCTGCAACCAAACAGACCACACACCCAGTTCAAACAAGGCAAGGCTGAATCATTTTCATTTGCTACCTCTACCTCCTCTCAACTCCAACACTTTCACCTAATATGATACCAAACATAAAACGTCGTTATTTTCTCGAGTTTGCAAAATGTTGAATGACTTGGGAGCTCGTCCTGGTCTATCATTTTGATTAGTGCCATATTGTCATGGGCGGTCTAGCCCAGCACGTTCTAAGTCTTTCGTAGGCATTTTATACTTGGGTTCAGACCAGAAAACCTATATTAGTGCATGAGTTTAGTTAACATTACGTAGCATTTCCGAAACTAGCCTACGGTCATTAATATATATAATTGCTAATTGTTATCCCGAATAATCCGTGTGTGTCCCAGGCAGACTGAGATGAAGCGGAGGGCGTTGTCCGGTCCGCTCCGACCCTGTCCTTTTTTCCTTCCTTGAGGCAGAAGAGCGAGACGGAGGGTATTTTCCCCCTTGAGTCTCTACTATTGCTTTTTATGCCTGGTGCCTGCCTGCCTTCGTCTGTGTCTGGGTTCAAGAACACTTCTGGTCATGAGCCGTGGAGAGAGATCTTCCCCAAATCCAAGCCCCTGTTCTGGTTTTCCGGAGGCCTTCTTGTCAAATGTACACGAGAGCTAATGTATTCTTTACATAGGTATTAGTCCCATGCACTCAGTCCGAGTCCAATAATCCGAGCACTGAGTCACCTCCCAGTCTCTGGTCTTACAAGCGAAATAGCAGGCAGACAGAGAAAGCACGTGTAGTGTCTCGTTAACTCCAGTTGACATTGAGCGGAATACGATAATTGGGCTGAGTTGGATGGGTCAAGTGGGTGGGTGCTTGCGGGTAGAATGAGCGGACACTGCCTTGGTGGGCCCACGATGCGGAGTGGTGACGAGGAGGGGGGTGAGCGTGTGTTGCTGTGCGAGTCGGAGGTGGTGCACTTGGTGCTGGAGTACTTGGGGGCTCGTGGGCTGACGGGAAGTCAGTTGGAGGTCGAGAAGGAGACGGGGATCGTGAACGAGCTCGGCCTGAGCCCTGACCTCCTCTTCCTCCGCTCCCTCGTCCTGGACGGACGCTGGGACGACGTCCTTGAGTTCCTCCAACCCCTCGAGGAGGCCTTCCGCTCCTTCCCCGGAAAAAGGGTCCGCGGCACCGTCTTCAAGTACTCTTTTCTCGACAAAATGCTCGCTGCCCATCACTCCCTCGCACCCATCACCGAAGACGGAAAAACTATTCTCCTCGAAGAACTCGTCAAGGTTCGGACTTTATTCATATTCCTCACAGAGCTTTCATTCCAATTCCGGAAAAAATAATTAAGCCTTGTTGTTAGAAGCAGAATCCAAATTTATAGGCTGGAATTTTTCGATGCCATGAAGAAATAGAAAATGCCATAAAAAAGAAGAGTTTTGGAATAGGAAATGGAAGGCTGCAATAAGTAAAATTTGTCTATATTTCAAAAGGTTAGGTTAGTTGTTGGTCATTTCGGTATTTCAAAAATCTAACCTAACCTGTAGAACGGATCAATCTCGTCCGCCAACGTTTTAACCTAACCTAACACGACTAAAATCAAATTGACTACCATGCAGACTTTTCTCATGGCACGTTTATATATTTTCCAAATTTATACGCCGTTGGATAATATTTGCTCATATTTATTTTATTCAATTGTTTTAGTGCAATGAATCCATTCCAGATCTAGATTTCGGAGACCCAGTAAAAGTTTACGCTGATTTACAAAGCGTAGAATTTGAAACAAATATGCATGCCTAGATCTTTATCCTCTACGGCACAGAACCTAAAAAACCATATTTAATTCCATTGTCTGCACTATATCAGTTGTAAAATAGAAAATTCCCCTAAACCTAAACAGCGTGTGATAAAACTCAAAATTAATTATATTATACGGTTTCTGGACCAAACTTTAATGCTCCTTCCTATGTATAAGCTGTGCTATTCAGTGGCGATTCTGTCCATATACAGTATAGTAGGTCCAATTCAAAATTTGACAAATTTAGAAATTAAAAACTATCAATAGTAGTAGAACCAGTTGTTTGAGAAATATATTCATTCCACCACTGGGAATAGAAAGGGGAATTTTGATGCAGAAACAGAATTAATTTTTGATGCAGCGGTCGCCAAAGGCCTCAACTACGCTTCTAGTAATACAAACCTCGGTAGTTGTACCTACAGATATATCTGCACCATAAAATACGATAGAACTATAGATTTTGTTACTGGGTTTATAGTGTACATAGTGTGTGTCTTGGATAGGAGAAGCGTTTAATTGAACTAAATACTGTATTTAGTTGATTGTTAACGAATCTTAATTAATTCGGCGTTGGTGGCTGAAGGACCGGAGGTTGCTGAGCATTTCATGATTTGATATAATTGAATACTCGGAAGTTGGTGGGAAGGAATTGAGGAAATACGGTTAAATGTCGTTAAATGTGTTCTCTGCCATACAAAACATACAAGAGTTGAAGGCAGAGAGTCCAAAGAGTGCAGCGGGTTTACGACCTACGCAACGCCTCTGCTCTCCTCTCATCCATCACAATTGGATCTTGGATTCACTTGGACTCACTCAGTAGCTCTTGTTATGTGCCATCCCGTGATCGCATACCTTTTCTTAATCTAACCTCACGGTCAGCATTGGTCTTGAGACTCAGGCGTTTTAAAGAAGTATGCAATCACGCGATCGTACATGACAAGTGCAGCCAATTGGCCCTGATCATCTCTTCCGAAGAATTACGAAGCAGTGCATAGGCCACATTTTATGGACTAACTGGTTAGGTGTTAATACAGAGAATGCCAGAATGCGTTGAATGGAAAGAAGAGGAATAATAAGAGCCTCATTCTACGCTGTGATCTTTCGAAGCAGCTCCCCATACATTCGAGACTGTAGTTAGTGCATGCTCAGGATGCGAAATGCGAAATGCGAAACGGATTCGCGGAGATTCAAAAGATTTCAATGGAGTGGAAACGACTCCCGGTCCAAGTTCAGGACTCAGGCAGGACCATTTCCTAGACTAACCCATAACTCCCTTGAGCTAACGGTCCACAGCTCATATCAGCATTCCCGATTCAGGGTTTTGGTTCATACTCCATCATCCGCACGTTTTCGTTACCAAGATCCTCTTATCTGTATGAGAAGCGTCCTTCTACCTCATCTTTACTCTAATTTTCTGCCGTGAAACTGGTGGCGATGCCCCGATTATAGTCTTTTCCATAATCGGCCGATTATGGAATTCAGGGATCCATTAATCGGCAGAAAACGCCGCATAATCGGCCTGCCCATCAATCGGCAAAATAAAAAAAGGCCATAATCGGCACCGATTAATCGGGGCAGCTCTACAACTGAAACTGGGCACCTGTGTCTGTGGGTGAAAGTCAGAAAGAAACTCCCTCAACTTGTCAATGCTTTGGTTGTGTACTCTGAGTCCCTAAAAACTCAGGGATTGGTTCTGTTTTCTGGATTCTGTGGCGTTGTGGTTGTTGGGTGTTTGGTATTGAATGGTAATTGAGAATAGAATTTGACAGGTGCTGAAGGAGTTGGAGAGCGTGTGCGAGTCGAAGGAAGAGTACTCGTCCCTCTGTCTCCTCCTCACGTCCCCCACGCGCCTCGCGGAGCACCCCGACTACAAGGACTGGAAAAGCTCCACGGCTCGTCTCAATGCCTTCAGCCAGCTCAAGGGCCTCGTCCAGAAATTCATCCCGCCTCCAAACGGACTCCCCAAAATCACACGAGTCGCCAACAATGATCGACTCATCCAACTCCTCGTCAAGGTACTCACTTCATCAGAATCACCCATGTATCCTGCAGTGAACCCTTGCTCTTCGTCTTCCACCCATTCTCCAGATGAATCCCTTCCGCATGCCAATAAATCCTTGAAAAGCCGTATCAAGTATTTAAACCGCTTTCTGCGGAGAATAATCCAAGGTTTGAATCCGAGAATAACTCTGGGTTAAATTTCTGGTAATTTCAGGGACTCCTGTACGAAACCTGCGTCGACTTTTGTCAGTCGAAAGCCGTGACGAGTGAGCGGAAAGGTCCGGGTTTGTTGGGTGGACCTGCTGGGAACAATAAGACTCAAGGGTCATTTGGGTCAGGAGGAAAGGAGACTCTGCGCTTCTCCAATCTCCTCAACGAGGCTCAGTTGTGCGAATCGGATCTCAGTCTCTTGTCATGGCTTCGGAGTATACCCGCCTCAACGTTCGGCTGTCAGTTCCAACGACGGAACCTCCGAGTGGACGTCGAGCCTCTCCCGCCCATGGCACCCAAGCATCTCCTCAATGTCTCCATCATGGACTCCGCTTCGGATCTTCTCTCCAGGTATTCAAACTATCTGCCTCAACATTACTTCAATAGTTCAGTACATATGTATTTTGTTCGCGTAGGAGTATGGCCAGCACGAGTTTTCATCTGAGCAGTGCTGAGGCTCAAAGTACGGATCTGAAGACCATGACGACGTCAGTGGACCGGTTGTTCGGGGACATGACCATCGATTCCTTTCATCAGCCCACAGCTCATGAGCAAAAGTGCATCAATCATAACATTCTGCCTCCTCCAACACTTCCTGGAAAACCGAATCAAAGCAATTTTCGTGCTCCAGTTTCTTCCAAAACTTCGGCCTATTCTCAATCCTTGGAATCCACGACACGGCATTCAGATGTATGTTCTGGACTTTATTTAATAAGAATTGAAAACCCAGGCCAGTTTCTGGTTGCACTGGCTCTTTTGATAAAACGCGTTCGTTTTTCGTTTCAGGAGTTGGACAGCGGGGGTCCTGGGTCGAAGGCTAAATTCCTGGCAGTGACTTCATTGGAAGATGTACAAGCGGTTCGATGTGCTGAATTTCATCCACGCGGACGTGTTTTCGCGATTGGCTCAAACTCCAAAACACTGAGGATATGCGAGTATCCGGATTTGTCCAAACTCACCGAAAATCATGTCGCGTATCAACCCACGATTCTCTTCAAAAGAACCAAGCATCACAAGGTAAACTACTCAACTATTTATTTAGGAGAAATGAAGATGAAGGATGTGGAAATTAGGGGTAAATCATGATTGGCTTATTTGCAGGGTTCTATTTATTGCATGGGCTGGTCCCCCGACGGAAGTGTCCTTGCGACGGGGAGTAATGACAAGACTGTGAAGTTGCTGCGGTTTGAGGATATTTCCAACCCCGAACTGAGTGGATCTCAAGAAGTGGAGCTGTCCGTGCATGACGGAACAGTTCGAGACATTTGTTTCATTGAAGAAGTCAGCAACAAGTCTTCGCTTCTCGTGAGCGGAGGAGCGGGAGATTGCAAAATCTACGTCACCGACTGTCAGACCGCAACACCCTTCCAAGCCATGTCAGGTCACACGGGTAAGCTCTCGGGAATTGTTTCTGACCACGCGATTAAAAAGTATATTTTTATTCAAAATCTGCAGTGCATTTTTTAAAAATTACACCCTCATCCGGTCCCATGCAGCTGTCAAGCAGGATTTTTCCAGGAATTCAGTATATTTAATATGATCAATATGATTAATTTCTCAGGTCCAATTCTTTCGCTGTACAACTGGGGAGGGGCCATATTCTGTAGCGGTTCGCAGGATAAGACCATTCGTTTTTGGGACCTAAGAACCCGGGGTTGCGTGGACATCGTGACACCATTGACCTCCACAGCGTCCACCAAATCTCCGGTCGCGTCTGTCTGTGTGGAGCCGTCAGGAAGGTTACTCATCGCTGGACATGAAGATGCAGCCGTGGTTCTCTACGACATTCGTGGTCAGCGACAAATTCAGTCAATGAAAACGCACACCGCCGACGTTCGCTCGGTACGCTTTTCCCCCGCAGCCTACTATCTCCTATCTGGCGGGTGAGTTCAGCCATCCACTTATATTAATCATATACCCACCCTTCTTAATTCTTTTTTAATGCAAGGAGTTTTGGTGTTCGTACTATTTTGTGATTTCAGATACGACAATCGCCTTGTGTTAACGGATTTACAAGGAGACTTGTCCCTGCCCCTCCCCTCAGTCGTCGTGGCGTCGCATGAGGACAAAGTGATCAGCGGACGCTGGCATCCCACTGAATTCAGCTTCTTGTCCACCAGTGCGGACAAAACAACAGTCCTCTGGGCACTTCCGCCTGAACCCTAACCTTAATTCCCCTCCCGAACCAATTCCTGTTGTTCTGAAGGACATTTATTACGCTCATTCAGAGATTATCTTATTTAGATTACAGAAACTATAAAGATAAATATTTATGTAATGTGAATCTGTGAATGCATGCAATATCCGTTTAGGAATAGTTTCTGGAAATATATTGGATTTGATATTCGATGTTGGCAGCCGTGTGTCAGAATTAACTTTCAATTGAGATCCAGTATATAAATCCATGTATATGGATGCTTAAGAAGTGTTTTGCTTTTGTAGATTTCTATGTGAAAAGCCGCCTCAGAAAACTGGCTTTTGATGTATGGCGTAGTCACGTTAAAGAAATAAATAAAATGGAACAAACGTCGCTATAATTTTGGATAATTTTACATTTTTTATGTCCACAGTAGATATGTAGAAGTTTTTATTTAGTTTAAATTCTAATGACTTGCCTGATCCTCTCATCACGGATCACGGGCATATTTGGTTAGCGGTAAGCCTATATTCTTCCGTCTGTCTCAATGAGAATGAGTTGAAGACACAAATCCAAAGGGTGGTATTTATTGTGGCACTGAGAATACTGGATTTGGCACTGAGAAATAATTAATTAGCGCTGAGAATCATG
>JAQFYT010002769.1:0-12086 GCA_034694925.1 Ceratophysella denticulata
TTCACAGTCACAGTCGGTGCTTCAACTTGACCAGCTTTTACTACCGAAATTCAAACAACAAACAACCTTAATATGGGTGTCCATGCTTTGAACATCATAGGAGTACTTCTGGTGACCTTTTTAATCATTGGCTCAAGTCAATATTCCTTTAATTCATCTCTTGATATGAAAATATTTAATTATTTTATGTTATGTTTTTTTAAACTTTAAATAAATTTTTGCATTTGTTTGCAGCAATCGAGGTGAAGAGCGCCGTACCAGTTTCCAGAATTGGCTTTGCCAATGGATGCCCAGACACTGCGGCATGTGCCAAGAGTTGTACGAGCACATTGAACTCTGTATTCGGTGGTATTATGGGACAGGCCAGTCCCTGTCGAGCAACTTGTACTGGACTCTTCAAAACTAATTGTAACTGTACATACAATTGTTCTGGTGGGAACGGTGTATCTTTTAATTTTAATCTTGGATAATGATAGATTCTATAGTACCTCTAATACTTAGTCAGAAAGAGATGACAGGTCGATTAGCGTAATGCGCCTTTGCTTTTTGAATAAAACTCAAACTCGCTTTGCAAATAAATACCCACCTACTTCAATTTTACTAATTTCAACAGTTAAAATCCCTTGTACAAGCTATATCTAGATAGTTATGCAAGCCATAGTCCAAGCATGCAATTAAACCCTCGTTTTACCAGTGATGGTGCTGTTGTACAGCAATGGTATGTATTTCCCATAGTGGCATTGAAATTTGTCCTTAATTGCGGTCACATCAAAGCCTATTCTTTTTGTAAGTCCACTTTCTTCATTTTGTACGTTCCTGGTTGTAGATTCAAACAGAGCTCAAAACTATTACTTGCAGAAGAATTCTTCGGCTTGTACTTATTTATTGTAGATAATTGTAGTTTGTACAACTACGTGCCCAAAAACTGGTTTGACGAGATGCAAAATCTGCTCTTTTTATGACAATTTTTAATTTATTACCACCGTGTCACATTTGAGCATCCCGAAACCACCACGTGTAGCGTGTTTATAGGAATGACTCATACATGAGGTCAGGGCGCACGTTGTATTGCTAGATTCTAGAAATCAGAAAAATTATATTTTAAACCCTGTCGTGCGTATTTCATTTATGAAAACCTTAAAATAACACACGCGGACGTGTATATTTAAGATGCATATGAGTTTCTATATCTAGAATTGTCTGAATACAGGGGTAAGCACATAAAATAATTCTAATTGGCGTTAAATAATAGACTAATTATTGCCATTATGTCAGCATTGACGCTGATATATTATTTGACACGACTTTCATTCCGTCCTGTTATTTTAGAAACTGTAATTAGAGATTCAACTTCACACGCTACACGACTCATGCAAACAATACAATACAAATCCTTATAGGTGCACGTGTACGCTTACGAACGCAACCTGAATCGACAGATCACTTCAGAATTTGAGTTTAGGTAAACAATAAAATAAAATGCCCAAACTTTCTCATGAGTAGCAAATAGGTTTTAGAGCAAGTCGCATTTGAGTATATGACTATGAGTGTTTTCATTAATTACCAAGCCAAAGATCAGAATTGTCATTGTTTCTGGTCTGCATGAGTAAAAGTATGTACATGTTGGTTTTCACTTTTGTTTACACAATGGGCATTCAAGTTTGAAGTTAATTTGTAAAGGTTAGGAAAGAGTTAATAACACACAATGACAATGACTCTTGGAGTGATTATTCCGGTTCAGGCTTTGGACTGTTTTGCTGAAACGAATTCTAGGCAAGTTTAATTGTTTACACCAGCGAAGCTTATCTAATGAAATAAATGTCGTACTTGGTGACGCTGACGCTTAGGATAGAATTTTACTTGCGGAAACGACTTGAGCCGTGACCTGACACTTGACCTTCCACCCTTCAGACTTCGAGGAGCCAGTACGTAACGTGAATAAATGTAGTTTACGCGCATTAGTTTGCCTTCCAAAATAACCCAGGGAAAAAACCATTTAAATAAATTAAAAAATAAATAGATATGTATTTCAAAAAGAGTTTGCGTGCCGTTTTACAATATTTTGCATAATATTTTGCATATTATCTTAATACTTCATTATCGCAGTTTATTCTGGATATCTAAATCAATGATTTTCTCCTCGTTCCGTTCTTTAGATCAATAGAGATTCAAGCCAATAATTGAAGCTCAATCAAACAGCTACTCAGACATTCAGGAAAACGTACGAACCCAAAAGTCACAAGAGCTGAAGCGTCAGGAGACAAGTACAATAAATATAATTATGTCAGAATTGTAAGGCGTCAGCAACTCGTCTAATCGTTGTTGAGTTGTACTATTTATGTTATTGTCATCTTGTTTCCATTTCAACCCTCGTTTCGTATGAAGAATGCTCAGCAGCTTGTTTGTCAGAATCCCCGTAGGCTTGGGTCGGTCTGTATTGAGTGATGATGACAAGGAACTAATAATAATATAGTTGCTGAGTTTGAGAAATAATTGTTAACGCTGTATTTTGTACCACTCGACTCGATTTTCTCCTATGGCTTCCACCCATTCAAAAATTGGTTTGAATCGGCGAAATTTGCATAGGCATTCATGTATATATACGTAGAGCCACTGCTGTGACATACATTACAATGGTTCGATGTAGGTAGATAGGTACCAAATTAGAGAAGTGAGGTCTTATTCTTCCAAGTTTACGAACAGCGGTATGTGTAGCTTTTTATTTGTCATTGCATCAAGCACACGCATGTATAATTAGTACTATGTAATTCTATACGAAATTTTCTAAGTCACTTCTATTTTACACTCTCTTTACTGCAATTATTAGAATGTAAACCATGACTTTTAATGTGATATTTTGATCCGCTAAATGCACCCGAACCTGAATACAATAAGCCTCTGAAAATGACTTAGACACATGCAATAAGATAATGCTAAGGTATATTGATTTTACACAACTCAACGTTACAAAAGCAATAAATTAATTACGGATTCAAGTATAATTTGTCCATTGACTCTCGAAAAAAATTCTCGTTGAGCAATTGTGAAATGATCAAATACGCAATGGGTTGTCGGGACTTATAGAAAAGCGCATCGATCTTGTTTTGCCTGTGACCATTTTTAAGATGCGATTTTTAGTATTTTTCTGAAATGAAGCGTAGTTTCAATATAAATTGAAAAGAATAAACTTGCCAATACCGCATCCACGATATAGAATACTAGAACGAGATTGACGAGTAAGTTTAAACTCCTGTTGTATTCAATGACACAGAACGAAACAGTGATACATACCAAGATTGCAACATAATATCCCATACTGATCGCATATTTTAGTATTTCATTCGCACAAATGTTGAGCACCTGGAATTTTACATATATTGGCTGGCATTGTGTTCTCATCGTCCGCGTCTGCTGAGGTCTCCACCTGCGGAATTAAAAGTGCTCAACTCATCAATAATGTAACAACTCAAATGTATGCATTAAAAATATTAAACACATTAAAGAGTAAATTAATCGTTGTAAAAACTTTACCGTATAAACTGTTCTGTTAAAAGTAATTAAGTTTACCATTATTGCACACTTTGACAAACTTTTCAGACCAGACGGTTTTAAAGGTTTTTTTTTATGTCTGGCTGCTTGTTATCACAATTTTCAGCAAAATAAATTACAAGAAAAAACGGATGTGCGACTTCCAAAATTCATGCAAATATTCCATCACTAACCTATACTTAGCGCACTCCATCTAAACGTGTCTGCTGCATATGTGACATATGTTATCATTCAAAATGAACAATATGTACTGTAACTCAACTGGAACATGAACTTTGATGAACTATAGATGAGAATGACACCCACCCAAGCTTTTATTACCGTCAATGAAGCCGCCGTTCCTGAGCCCAAGTATGGAGCTATCAATAAAGCTTCCAGTCCATTTAAAAATGGATTTCCAAAAGCGGATTGGCTGAATGGGAAACCCGGTGTACACGAGGGGAATGTAGAATATTGTCGGTGTTATCGCTGAAAGCTTAAATATACATGCTATGCTCAGGAACAAATTGATCCAATCACTTTCAGAATCCAGAGAACCCTGGATGATCAGAGAACATTTGTGAACTATAGCTATCGTAATAATAATAAAAATGGCTCCCATTTAAAGTGACCTTAAAAAGTTGTATTTTTGACCCAAAATCTTGTAAAAGTGTACAAAGTGGATTTCCCCTTATTCTTGTTTTTTTGAATAAGGGTTTTGGGCGAATTTCACCAAAAATTAATTAATTTGACCAAGGACGAGAAAAGCTATCATAAACAGGAATTTTACACCAAAATTAATTTTATTAAGGAAATGCGTCACACTGAAAAAAGTCAAAATATCCCATGACACCTGATATTCTTAATAATAGTAAAAAATAATTCATAGAAAACCTACCTTGACTTATTATATGGCAGTGCTCACTCCAATTCTTTATTAGATAGAGCTTAGTTGATATGCACATATACGCTGCATGATTAATACATCGAATAAATACATTGAATATTCAGTAAAATTTGAGGATTGTTCTATAGATGTTCTAATTAACTATGTACACAAAAGATAGACGTTTTGACCCTACTTTAATCAATATTGTTCAACAGCCCTTGGTTCTACCAATTAAACTATCCCCATATATCATATCTGAATTTAATTTTTGAGCTTATTTCTAACATCCGCAAGTGGCGGCACCATTGGCCCCGCTGGCACAAGGAGCACCTGTACCTATAGTCCCACCAACACCACCGGCTCCAACTCCACCGAGACCGCAACTCTTTCCACCCGCTCCACCGATCCCGCAGTTACCCAACGTTCCTGTTCCAGTTTTGGCGCCACCATTCCCACCATGCCCTCCAGTTCCTCCGGACCCAGTTCCAGCTGTCTTGACATTTCCTCCCTTCCCACCAGGACGGCCGTTACCACCACTGCCGTTTGCACCTAATGGTAAGGAATAATTAACCTTTTTAAGTAACAATACAATTATTTAAATTTTCCTTTTCCATAATGGCACAAAAAATATTTGAATTACATTACAATAACAACAAACAATTACGGAAAGACAAATGTTTGTGGATAATTTAAGTATAGCTTCAATGCGAAATCACAGGTTCGAGATCTTTTGAATTAGTTCAATTAATTTCTTCCTCAGAATTCGCATATCATATTGAAAAATTTTTAACCTGTGATTTACCATAAATGGTAGAACAAGTTGTCTAAGAAAGATTTGCATACCAATCATTGTACACAGCGTGAAATATTGGTTTAGATTAGAAGCAGTACAACCACATATAATTTTCAATGTTTGTAACAGTCGTTGAGGGCATTAACTACGCTTCAAACGTACTGGCACAGATATATATCTGTACCACAAATACAAATGTACCAAAACATATACATATAGCATTTATCGCACAATAGATTCAATAATACCGTGTCCGGTCGTTTCGCCTTTTTTTTTTCGCCCCCAGTCTTTTCACCTCGGTCTTTTCACCTCGCGGTCTTTTCGCCTCAGGTCCTTTCGCCTTTCGCCTTTTCGCATCGGCATCTTAACGCTAGCACAGATGCGCGCGCGCTGTTCATTTGCCCCGTTTAATGGTTACGTTGTTAAGTTAGGTTAGAGGTTAGATTTTTTGACGCGCGCTGATTCTATTTATTACAGCCTTAACCGTAGTTATAATGCTGGAGTCAACAATACTGCGTATTACAATTACTATGTTAAGCTCGTTATGTCAATTTAACATAAGTTAACTCTAACCAAGGCAAGGATTTTACAAGGCGAACCGGTCACAAGGCGAAGAAAAAACCGAGGCGAAAACAACGCGAGGTGAAAAGACCGGGGGCGAAAAAAACAAGGCGAAAGGACATGTAACCAATAATACATAAATATAATTACCTTGACCTGCTCCACCGGCACCACCGTCGCCTCCAAGACCTCCTGAATTACCACACCCTCCGTTTCCTCCAATCCCTGCAAGTCCACCAGGTATTCCCGCGCCACCGGCTCCAGCCAATCCACCCCTGCCCCCTGTCGTCAATGCACCTACGGTTGAAGCTCCGCCCACTCCGCCAGGAGAACCAGCTCCTCCGGCACCGGATGCTGATGCTCCTCCAGCTCCTCCTTGGCCCCCAACACCTCCAACAGCTGCAGAAGAGGTTCCACCGATTCCAGCAGTTCCACCAGCTCCTCCAGCACCTGACGTGGATGCACCTCCAGCGCCTCCTGCTCCACCTGTACCACCAGCCCCAATGGACGCGCCACCGGCTCCGGCTGCACCACCTGGACCGCCTGCTCCTGAAGTTGACACACCACCTGCCCCTCCGCCTCCTCCAGTGCCGCCCAATGCTCCGCCACCTCCTCCAGCTCCACCTTTTCCTCCAGTGTTTGTATTTGAAGTTCCTCCTGCTCCACCAGCTCCGCCTGCTGCAGCCCCCAAGCCAGAACCACCAGCACCTCCAGCTCCGCCCTTTCCTCCTGTCATAGAGGCTGCTCCAACACCTCCAGCACCACCGGCGAACCCTGCCGTGGTTGACGCACCTCCTGCCCCACCAGCACCACCAGTCCCCGTGCTTGTTCCCGCGCCGCCATTTCCGCCAGCAAATCCGGGTGCTCCAGGTCCTCCGACTCCTCCTGCGCCTCCCGAGCACGCAAAAGTGCAGGTTGCAGGAGTACAACCAACAGGAGTGCAAAATGCAGCGGTCCCAGTGCCACCAGTCCCTGTACCGCTAGGTGACCCTAAGGACCCCGCAGTGCAACCTGTGCATGATACCGCCCGAACTTCAAGAGAAGAACCGACGATAACCAAAAAAGTAATAACTCCAAGTTTGAACATGATTCGTATATCTAATTATACAAAGTTTACAAAGACAAGGATGACTGAAGTGAGATCGGAAATTAAACACTATATATAGTAAAATTTAATTTACTAGAGATATCCCGTGAAAACAACATGTTGATTTGATTCACAACGAGCTCCTACATTATGCATGGAATATTTTCAATCTGGAAAATGCGTCCTGTATATAACAATCAACATCAAGTATAAACTATAAAAATGCGATTATCGAGATGAAGAAAAAACAATATTACCAACTTAAGTTCTACTGAGGTGGGAAAACAATACACTAATGTGATCTGAGAAATATAAAATGTAATTTTTCTACACATTCATTAATTCAAAATTCATTGTACGGTTTTCTAGCCACAAATTCTTATACCTGTAAATGCAGTTTTGCAATTAACATAAGGCATTCTGGCGTTTACTGTTCATACGAACAGCGCTTGATTTAAAGGAAAGCAAAATTTGTAGTATTCTGCCATGCAAAATTCCTTGAATGAAACTTAAATTTCTATGAAGAATAAGCTATCTCAAATCCAGAGTCGCTTTCAATTTTGAATGTTGTTTTATTCTCAAACTGCGACGCGTTTTGAAATACTTCATCAGGCTTAGAGAATTTTCTCGTTCACAAAATTATTGTACTGATGCACAGTGCACAGTATAAATGAAATCCGGCTTATTTAAAAAAGAAATACCTTATTTAAACGACCAGTGACACTAATAATAAATAGAATTTTTAATTTTGTGTGTCCTTATTGCAATATTAAGGCGTGTATTTTAAATTCATATTATTGCAATAAGGACACACATTTTTTATTTTAATTGCTATTAAATCAATACTTGCGTAAACGGTCACATCTAATACACCTCGGTAAAAAAGAAACAGAAGATCATTCGTGAATTCGAGTTCATTTACCGTGTGCAAAAGTGTTATTGTCAATGTTGCTCTTATTTCTGTATACCAGTTCTAGTTCAAGCCAGTTTGGGTTCAATTTCTACCCGTAATTAGAGATCAAAGAAGGTTAAACATGATTCGACAAAACTAAAACCATACATCGTCACTCTTAGCAAAATAGTTTAACAATCAACGAAAACGACAAGTTGATTCGATTCGACTACAAAGTTATATTTTAAGACAAACTCCTAATTTTAACGTGTATATTTAATTTTTTTTATTTAATTTAGATATTTAATTGTTTCAATCTACTGATTTACTACGCAATTTTATTCGACGGCACATTTGGACGCACGGCGTTTTTTTAGAGCCTTGACCTTGGATCCTGTGTTTATCTTTTTTATCCAAGACAGTTGAACAGATTTTCATGAAAAACGGCTTATTTTTTTTTTAATTAAAGGAAAGAGGTCTTGTTCAAACATAGCAGCGCTTCAAACAAGAATATCTCATATCACAAAACCTCTCTAAACAACTACAGCATCTGTAGTCACTGAAACGAAGTCCGTGTTAGAATTATAATCGCTTCTAGTGCTGTATTGATAGAGTCGTATTCATCTTATTTTATGCAATGCTCGTGCCTTTATTCACTTTGTGCACATTTGCAAAAATTATCTTCGTTTCTATTGTCCTATTATAAGAGTCGTAATCATAATATGTTAAGTAATTCTGGCTAGGTACCCCATCACTTTACACACATCTGTAAGAATTTTAATCGCTTCTAGTCCATAGACGGACGACATAGGTCATCCCAGAAGAACTTCTTGTCTTGTCGCACTAAATTAGTGCTCCTAATTCATTTTAGTTAAAATAATCAAATTAATTTTTTTTAGTGTCCCACTAGTTTGACTAAAACAGCCTCTGGTATGTAATATGCTCGTTTCCTAATCATTATGTCTAATACGACATACGACCACTTTAGTCTATGTTTCTGGTGTTGGAATCATTAGTCATAAACATTTTAGACCAGAATGTCTCCTGGGATACCCAAGTCAGTCAGTCTGTCTATATTTCTGTCTGTCGCAGAAAATTATGTAAAACAGGCAGTAATTCAAGCACGTTAGAAGTAGAAGTGATCTTGGTGATCCAAAGAGAAGCACATGTAAGCAAAAAAATTATAATACATCATTAAGTTATCATGAAAGAAAGTTTTAAATTAAGGAAAGGGTGAAAAGTTTAGTAGTTAATTAAACCGATTTAAAACGCGTCTTAGTGCTCCAAAAAGAAACACATGGAAACAAAAAATATTCTGAAAAACTATCAAATCGTCAAACTGGAAAATTCAAAGTAATAATATCTCAAAAGTCGATTTAGACCCATTTGAAAGTCATCTTGGTGCTTCGAATAAATCAAAATGGAAGCAGATAATATTCTTAAAAGTCTCATAATGCTATGTTCAGGCAGTATTATATTGCCAGTTACCTTCTGGTCCCAAGGTGCCGTAAGGCAGGTATTCAAACTAAACAGACATTATCTACTATCTATTTGCTTTTTGTCACGAACCTGTTCAAAACATGGCGGCACAAAATTGATGTACGTATTTGTGATTATTGTCGTCTGATTTTGCTAGATTCATTCAACTTTCAGTCTAACCTGTTTTATGCCTTGGAAAAAAATATGTTGATGCTTGCCAATTGTATTAGGTATATTGGTGCTTGTCTTCTGCACTATTTTTGTCGCAATACCTAATGTTTTGTGCACCGTATACATTATTGGTCTTTTTGTAGCAATAATACTATCGCATTGGTTTGTATGTGGGGTCCAATGTACAAATTCATTATAATAAGCCTCATTTTATTAGGTGCATTTTTCATATAAAAATTTCGTTCAACTTTCCTACACGGATAGGTACCTGAAGCTGTAGATACATTTTAGTTTAGTACAATTCTCGGTTGAAAAACTAGGGCGGAACAGGGGCGTCGGCTAGTACTCTGATTGCCATGCCAGAGAGAATCAAAAACTTCAACTGAACTCTTGAAGAATTTGCAAAAAGAATGAACGAAACAAGACTACATTTTAACAATGGGTTCCTAATCTACGGTCTATGGCTGAAGCACACAAGACTTAGACTAAGAATAAACAATGGTTTTGCAGACGGTATGGCTTATGGCAAAAAAAGGAAGACATACCACCATGCGTTACTTGATGCACCTGTGTCAGGCCCCTTTGTATAAAGTAAATACAGGATTTTACCTTTTGGGAGTAAAAATATCTTAACGTTATTCTATAAGCCAAATACCTAACTCCTTAATGAATTAAATGGAGTTGAAGTATTATTTGAAAAGAGAAACACGAAATTAAGTTCCAATTGTGGTTCGTACTGCGATGAGAGTAGTGCAAATTTTTGTTGAAGTTACTGTAATCAAAATATATATTGTATACAATTTTAGCATTACTTTTTTTAGGAAATTGAATATTCTAGTAATTAAAGGGTATCTAACAACAAAATCGGTGCTTATAATGTGAAAGTTTAAGATAACCTGGCTATGTTGGCTAGTGTAGAAACTCTTAAAGTGAAAGCGAATTAAACTTTCTGCATGTTCAACAGGCTGCATCTGTATGTAAAATTGAAATTTGTCACTATTGTGACGTGTATTGGTTCAAATAGAATATAAGTGCATATATTACAAACTACCCTTTTGATTGTTCTTCCGAAAAAGTGGATGTTCAAGATGCATTTGCATTATGCCACTGGAATTGGATTAATTGAACAGTGAATTCTCTGTGGATACATATTACCTCGCAAAACATAAATTAACTTGAAAGCTAGTGTGAATATTTTGATAAAACAAGCAATTACATAGGTTTGTTATTGCAGCACGGAAGAAGTTGTATGTTAAAATGCTACTTAGGATTAGGCAGATATATGTGACTTGGATATCTTACAAATAGTGTTTGAAGAATTGGTAAGTATTTATGAACTTTGATGTGAATTTTAAATTGTGAGTGACAAATGTTTCATTGGTTTATATTATTTTAATCCGTGTCAATTGCCAATTATGAAACGAGTTTAACCGCAACAATAAAACGGTGAAACCAAACGTTTAAACAAGTTTGTGGTTAGGTATGTTACGGTTTTGTTGACACATTCTGTAATGAAATTATTATCTAATGCAAGGCAGACGTTTTTGTGGTGGTTGCGGTTTGCGGTTGTGACCTTCTTGGTTCGCTTAGGTTTATTTTTATTAAGCTCCTATTCAAAAATCGTTCGAAATGTTCCAAAATCAAAACCTGGTCAAATATCTGCCAATTTCTATATTGAAGTCGCATTAGTCCTTAATTTGGAATGCTAAAAATTTACAACCGTAGAATAAGCATGCTTTGGTTGAAGCAGTATCCAGTTATGATGGTTTTAATTTAGTTCCTGTTAGTACAGCATCATAAATGCTTAAAATATGTATAACTTATACGCAGTGCAGTGAGGCAGCCCAAATGACCATGTCAGGCAGGAGTCCTCCTGAATATCCTAATAACTGTTTCTGCGTCGTCCTTTGACAACACGGCGGAGGAAGTTGTCTGTGATGAAAATGAGTACGGTATAAAGACGGAAAATGACAACAGCAAATTAAAACAATACGGCTTAAACCCAAAGTCACTGGGCTGAGACGGGGAAACGAGTAGTAACTAACACAGAAAGTAAGAAACTCCACTCCACTACTGCAGTACTTATGCGGTACTTCATCTCTTTAATAAAAATGTAATTACATATGATTTTGATTTGAAGAAGCGGACGTTGACGTTTGTTTGAACGAATCATGTCGGAAATGACTAATGAGTTTTCTGGCATTTAATTCTTTAGCATACAATTTTAGAGCCACTTTTTAGCATGGTTTATACTGGAATGAAAATTAATCAATCTTGACAATTTGCAGACTACTTGTGGTTTCAATGCTGCACTTGATTCTTTCGATTTGGGAAATTCAACGATAAAGTACACACTCCGTTATTCAGCTATGCAGAACATATGCTACAACATACATTTTAAGGTTACTGCACCGGTCTATGCACCATAAGGTTATAGTTTCCAGAGTGCAGCACAGCGACAGGTTAATTGTAATGTAATTGTTTCAGAATGCAAACAACAGCAAACATGTGAAATACTTCCATTTCTAAACACATAATGTCATGCTATGAAACCGATTAACCTCCCGGCAGGTAATCGCTGTCAAAGGTGTTCAAAATACTATTTAAATTTATATTTATCCATCTTGGTGCGATTGGAAGCAATAACCATAAATCAATGTCAAACTGTTTATTTATAAGTTTATTC